>CAWUFW010017561.1:0-256688 GCA_963921515.1 Calotriton arnoldi
CGTGTGAAGTCGTATGGACGCAGTGCTCAGGTGGGTGGGTGCGACGGGTAGATGCGCACATGCCAAGTTGGAGCACGCCGTGTTGGGAGGGCTCATGAACAGTACACCACCGCTTCCCTGGGCATTGTGAGAGGACACCTGTCGGGGGGAGTGAACACGTGTGTGCACAGCAGCCGGGCACACGTACAAAGCGGTACCAGGCGCACCTCAGCCCACCCTCTGTGGACGAGCTGGATCCTGTTGTGCGCCCGCCATGCCCCTTGACAAGGCACACACAGCCCCAGTCGACCAGGTGTAACCCCAACATAGTCAATCCGCACAGGCGATACAGGGCACGGGATGGCAGTGGAGCATGGTGTGTGAGAGGTCTCCTCGCGCCCCTCCTGGTCATATCACGCAGGCAATAGAACCTCAACGTCCAGCATGGCAAAAAGTCAAATGGAAGTGTAGGGGGACGCACCACAGCACGAGCAGCACTGACGTCACGGGAGGTGGCTCGCACCATCCCATCCATTGCCCATCATACCAACCACGCCACATGCCATTGCGACTAAGTGCAAGCGCGTGCGCCACCACCCCTGAGCCCTCCCCAGAGAGGCCAAAGAGTGAATGTGTGGGCCATCAGCCACAGACGGACGCGGCATGGCCGCAAGGGCAGCCACAGCCACTGGGTGTCGCAGGTGGCGGATCCGGAAGGCGAAGACTGTGATGCATAGTCCATGCAGGCCGGGTCTCCATTTGGGGCACCACGCAGGTGGACGGCGTCCCGCCACACATCATACCCTGGACCCACACATACACTCCTTGCCCTCTCTGGTGCGAGCTTGGGGCTGCCTGTGCAAGCGCTAGCCTCGCAGGTGAGCATGCATATTGGGGGGCGAGGGGAGGACATGAGGGCTGGGGCGAAGATGACTGTATCACTGTCAGTTAGTACAAGGGATGACCCAGATGTGGAAAGGAAGAGACGTGTCCCGTGTGTACTGCAACTAGTCGCCAATCCAACTACCCCCCATGTCCGGAATGTAAGCCCGCACCTAGGCCCGCCCATCCGCCACATCGAACATACCACCAGCACGACAACCTTCCCATTCGAAACACTGACTGGGGGTGGCGACCAGTGAACAATCATGTGTAGCCTACCCACGCGTACATGTGGGCCCTCCATGATCCATGTCACCTGCGGCAAAGACATGACATGCGCAATGAGGGAAGTGAGGAGAGCTGTCCGCCCCACGCGCAGAAGGTGCATCAGCTCCACAGACCCAGCAGCGAGTCCAGCAGGGGTCACATGTGCAGGGGCAGCTGTGCCTGGTGTGAAGGCACATGCATATAGACAGCACATCGACCAATGTGTAGTCTGCCCACATCCACAGTCCATCATCATGCGGACATAGGAATTGAACACAGGGCAACACATCTTAGCTGGTGCACCCACCGTGACCAACAATGCGCAATCATCGACGTACCCGCCCTGTGCATGGCCCCCACCCAACGGAGGCACATCCAGTGCCACCATCCCACACACACAAGCCTTCCACGGAACATGCTGTGTCCAATGGTCAGTACAGAGTCAGCGCCCATCTGGTGGATCCTGAACAGGAGACACATGCACACACATGCCAGCTCCCACTATGTACGACTGCCACCTGGCACGTGCAATGTAACCTCTCACCTGTGACGTGTGACTGCAAGCACACAGCCGTCTTGGCATGGGGCTGTCAATGTGGACACCAGTCAATGTTTCGGGAGCTGTGATCCGTACAGTGCTGTACATAGGGTGCAGTGCTGACACCTACTACTGTCTCATATCCCCTCGTGCCACAGGTCCCACTTGTATTGGCCGCTCAGCCCGTGCCCACATCGTCGTCGTCGTGTGCCATACTCATCCAGCCTCGGAAGCAGTACCATGCTCAGCAGACACTCATGTTGCCGTGGCGTTGCCGCTTGACGAATATGCAGTCAGTCCCCATCAGCACGCCCCGCAAGTCATTGGGGCCTAGATCCCCATGTGCATGCACATGGCAGTGGTATGTCTCACTTGCCATTGCCATTGTTGGGAGACCTGTGTAAGTGTATTGTGGCCGTGCCGTCCCAGCTTGACAGCTGGGCTGTGGCTCATGTGCTTGCTCAGTCATGTCAGTGATGTGTATGCGAAATTGCTATGTGCCGTGTTGCTTTGACATGTGTCCTCTGCCATTTAACCCAGGCGGAGACCGAACATTGACCGCCCATACCAATTGCTGGCGGACATGGACGATACAGAGGTAATCAGGAAGTTTCGGCTGGACAGGCCAACTCTGCATCGACTGTGTGCCATGTTAGAGCCCCATCTCCGTCCCCGCAGGGTGTATCCGACTGCTGTCACCCCCACGGCTAAGGTGATGGCCGCCATGCATTTCTTCGCCACTGGGTCATTCCAGCACACAGTGGGCAGTGGAGGAGGGATGTCCCAGCCCATGTTCAGCAAGGTGCTGAGGGATGTACTGGCAGCCATGATGCTGTACCGGAACAGGTACATCAGATTCCCCAGGGCTCGTGAATTGGCGGCAGTGAAGGGTGCATTCTATGCCCTTGGCAGAATCCCACACGTCGTGGGAGCCATTGACTGCACTCATGTTGGCCTTGTTCCACCACAGGCCACTGAGCACCTGTACCGCAACAGGAAGCACACGCACTCCCTGAATGTGCAAGTGGTGTGCCTTGCGGACATGGTGATCACCCACGTGTGTGCAAAGTTTCCAGGCTCGGCCCATGACGCACACATAATGCGCAACAGCATCTTGCCACGACTGATGGCCAATCTGCAACAGGATCGTGGCTGTATTGTCGGTGAGTATGTGGAGTGGTGTAGCGTGCTGGTTGTGCGATGCTGTCCCCTGTCCAGTTGGAATAGCAACGGTTCTCTGTGTCCCTCACACCCAGGTGACTCTGCGTATCCGAATGGGGCATGGCTGCTCAGTCCATTGAGGAATCCTCGCACCCCAGCAGACGATCGATACAATGAGGCACATGGGAGGACCAGACGTGTGGTCGAGCGTACCTTTGGCCTCCTCAAGTCCAGGTTCAGGTGCCTGGACCGCACCGAGGGTGCACTGGCGTACTCCCCACAGAAGGTGTGCCAGATAGTGGTGGCGTGCTGCATGCTGCACAATCTGGCCATTCGGAAGCAGATCCCCCTCATTGTGGATGACGGAGATCAACCAGGGCCCCAGCCCGCAGACCAGGACAGCTCGAGTGAGGTGGACAGCGGAGAGGAGGAAGCTGGGAATGTGCGCCAGCAGCTCATCGCCCGCTACTTCACTTGACGGTGAGTGTCCATGTACGACGGATGATGTGTCTGTATCTATGCAGGTGTGTGTGTGCTGTGTCAGGGTGGCCGTATGTTCACTGCGTGCAGTGTGTCAACGCTCCATGGCCAGGGTAGTATGCCACTGTTGGTGGCTGTGGCATTGTGCCCTATTGCTCTGTGCGATGTGTGTACATTGCTTGTAGTTGTTGACATGTACTGTGTGATGGGTGTGTGACACACTCATTGAATGTGCTCCTGTTCTGTCTCCCACCCCTAGGTCCCTACAGGCCCTCCGGATTCCATTTCCATGCCACGCATCAGGTGCCTTTCCGCCCAAGGTGGCCGTTGTATTCCGTACAATAAAGACACAGGGCACAAACAGCAGTTAGTGAAAAAGGTGCATTTATTACAAACTGTGACATGTGATTGTGTGTAAGGTGATGACAAAAGTGGTGCGTGCAGTGACAATGAGCTGTCGGTCATGGCTGCGTGATGATCAGGGTGTACCCACTGGTTCTATGTCCATAGTCCAACACACACATGCCATCCAGATGGCTGTGTGGAGTGGGATCGTAGAGCAAGTCAATGCAGTGGCTGGTCAAGGAAGGCTGGCGGAAGGCTGGCTGGCTGCCTCACTTGCGACTGGAGCGTGCGAAGTCCTCCCGGGAGATCTGTTTCCTCTTCGGACGGCCCCTTCCACGTTTGGGAGGGGGTGTGTGGTGGCGACCTGCTGGTGGTGGGTGAGGTGTGCTCACTGGCTGTGGACGCAGGGGAAGTGGACACTGCTGCCCGAGCCTGCGCCCTAGCAGGTGGTGGCGGAGGTGGTGTTGCTGGCCTTGCCTGTGACCCCACCGCCACCACCAGCTGGCCCATGAGGTCCACGAGTTGGTCCATACGGGACACGAATTGGCCCATATGGGCGTCCATGGACCTCAGCACCCCCAGCACCTCCCGCGTGTCAGTAGCAGACCTGGCCCATTGTCCTTGGGCCTTTTCATAGGCCCCAAGGACTCTGGCCATTTGAGGCAGGGCATGGCTCCCAGGGGAGGCTGGCGTTTCCCTGACCCTGCTCCTCCTACCAGTCCTGCTGCCACCGGCCTGCCCACTAGCCACATTGCTCACCACGGTCCTCGCTGTGGCTCCCAGGGTGGATCCAGTCGGCCGGGCCACCACCTGCGCTGGGGCTGGTGCCAGCGAAGGCGTGGTGGTGGTGGAGGCGGTGGTGGTCGGTGCGGCGATGGTGGCGGTTGCGGCAGTGGTAGTGGCCGCAATGACCGTGGGTGTGGCCGCAACGACAGTGGCAGCAGGGGACTGGGACTGTTCAGCATCCCTGGATGATGGGTTGGTGGGTAGGAGGGGTCCTGGGAGCGGCTGGGCCCTGCCACGCCAGATGGGCCAGCTTGGTGGTCCGTGTCCGAAGAGGTGGACAGATCCTCCAGATCCGTGTGTCCTCGTTGGGGGCTTGTAGGCTGGCTGTGCTGGCTGCTGTCTCCATCCCCAGCGTCCAGCAGTTCGTCACCTGTGGAGAGAATGAGATTTGTTATTGTGTTGCACCTGGCGAAGTATGTATTAGTCGTCTGACATTGGCAGTTCGTGCAATCTCGTACATGGGTTTCCCGGAGGCGAGTGTGTGGCTGTGGCATCTGTAGGTGTGTGTGCTAGGCAATGGGACTGTGTGCTGTGCACATGTGGCATGGGACGGATTGGCCATGACGATGGGTGTGTTGCTTTGCCCCTACTCATTGTGACTCTGGTGTATGCGGGCTCCTGGCCCATCCTGGGTCTGGTTTGTACTTTGCTTTTGGAGTTCAAATGGAACGCTTAGGAACGCATATGGCAACATGGGGGCCATGCCCCAGATTCGCATTTGGGATGGAATATGCTTTTGGGGTTCAAATGGAACGCTTAGGAACGCATATGGCAACATGGGGGCCATGCCCCAGATTCGCATTTGGGATGGAATATGCTTTTGGGGTTCAAATGGAACGCTTAGG
Organism: Calotriton arnoldi; assembly: GCA_963921515.1. NCBI lineage: Eukaryota > Metazoa > Chordata > Amphibia > Caudata > Salamandridae > Calotriton > Calotriton arnoldi. The sequence goes on from CAWUFW010017561.1 coordinate 5,284, forward strand.
AACGCATATGGCAACATGGGGGCCATGCCCCAGATTCGCATTTGGGATGGAATATGCTTTTGGGGTTCAAATGGAACGCTTAGGAACGCATATGGCAACATGGGGGCCATGCCCCAGATTCGCATTTGGGATGGAATATTCTTTTGGGGTTCAAATGGAACGCTTAGGAACGCATATGGCAACATGGGGGCCATGCCCCAGATTCGCATTTGGGATGGAATATGCTTTTGGGGTTCAAATGGAACGCTTAGGAACGCATATGGCAACATGGGGGCCATGCCCCAGATTCGCATTTGGGATGGAATATGCTTTTGGGGTTCAAATGGAACGCTTAGGAACGCATATGGCAACATGGGGGCCATGCCCCAGATTCGCATTTGGGAGGGTATATGCTTTTGGGGTACATGCTGTGAGCCATGGGTGCCGAACGTGACATGTGTTGTGGCAGCATGACAGTGCATGGTCTGAGGTGTGTGCATGCCTGACATGCCCTGCATATTTGCTGTCTGTTGTGGTTACTGGACATGGCATTGGACGCATCGTTATGAGTGAGTGATAGTTGTGTGCCAGCCAACGTATTGCAGTTGTCCCATCTCCTTGGTGTGCGTGCTGCCCTGTGCCATGTGCATCACTGCAGTGCTCGGGGGTGTGGCCCATGTTGTGTGTTGTTGCTCACAGTGTGTCGTGCGCTTAATTGACTTCTGGCACATGGTTGGTCATGGGCATGTGTCTTAGCGTGACTGCTGTATGTGTGGCAGCTGTGCGGATGACATGCCTTTCATGAGACTGGGGCTGACGGATGGGATGGATGGTATGTTGTATGTGCATGGTGTGTCTGTGTGTTTGATGGGTTCAGTGGTGTTCGTGTGCATTTATGTTGTTCCGCTCTGTTGCATCTAGTGTTGTTTGTCTTACATAGGCGTAGTTGTGGGGTGTGTGGTTGACAGGCAGTAGGGGCTACATGGACAGGACTTCAATGGTGTTTCGGTTGTGTGTGATGAGTTGCACAGTGGCTGCCGTGTGGGACAATATTCAGTGTGGCTTGTGCATGCAGACGTGGCTCCTTGGGTGTTGCTATGTCTGTGATGGGTCATGTGGGGTGTGAGTCTGCTGTTCATGTCCGTGTGCACATTGTTCACTTGTTCGTGACGGTGGGCGGTGCTGCGTGTTCGTGTGCTACGTGACATGTCCCATGTGTTGGTGGTGTTATGGTCCTCATGCCTCCAGTAATCCAGCCCTGTCCAGTTTCCCACCTGCAAGTTGTTCGTGCGTGCACTGTACTGGATGCCACATGGCTCTTAGCGGGGGTGCTCCATGTTGCAGGTCTGTGGGGGTGGGGGGTGTAGTGGGTCGTGGGGGTGGCTGTACACCCACTGACACCGATTGCTGTGGACCGTGATGTCTGCCTTTCGGCTGTCGTTGTGCACTGCGGTGGCTGACACGTGGGTGTGGGGTGTGGGGGATGCTCCTCCTTGCTGTGCTGTGGGACTGGGGCCTGGTGTGTGTTGTACTTGGGCTGTCCACCGTCCCACCCACTGCACTTTGTGTTCCTGCCACTTACCTGTTACTTGTCGGTTGGTGCAGCTGTGCCTGACACATGGGTGTGGGGAGTGCTCCACCTTGCTGGTCTGTGGGAGTGGGGGCCTGGTGGGTGTTGTACTTCAGCTGTCCCCCTCCGACCCACTGCACTTTGTGTTCCTGCCACTTACCTGTTACTTGTCAGTTGGTGCAGCTGTGCCTGACACATGGGTGTGGGGAGTGCTCCACCTTGCTGGTCTGTGGGAGTGGGGGCCTGGTGGGTGTTGTACTTCAGCTGTCCCCCTCCGACCCACTGCACTTTGTGTTCCTGCCACTTACCTGTTACTTGTCAGTTGGTGCAGCTGTGGCGGACACATGGGTGTGGTGGGTGCTCGTTGTGGCGCTTCTGGCATATTTGTGGACCTGTTGGTGGTTACGTGGCTGGCTTAGTGTACACATGTCCCCACGCATCTTACAGTTGTTCGGTTTGGCCTGTGTGTGGTAGTGTCTGTTGCATGTGCGTGTGATGTGTTGTGTATTGTGTGCTGGACATGGGGGTGTTTGTCCCTGGGAGCTGTGGCATGGTGGTTGCGCATGTGTGTACATAGCGGTGTGCTGGTATACATTAGTTTGTACTTACCAGCCTCCACTCCCCCTGCTAATCCGGCGAGGATCTCCGGATGGATTACGACTCGCACCTTCTCCTCCCACGCTTTGAAGGTCTTAAAGAGCGCGGGATTCCCTCAGCCAGTGACGGCAGCCAGCTCTCTGTTTTTGCCCTCCTTCTTCTTGACCAGGCTCTTTACGTCATTCCAACGTTTGTTTATCTCGGTTCTGTTCCTGGGCAGGGTCCCGACTGCATTGACCTGGTCTACGATCCGGGTCCACATTCTGTTTCTGGTGGCTAGTGGTGTGTGCTGGACCATGTTCCCATAGATTTGTGGGTACACCTTGATGATCTCGTCGACCATGACCGTCAGCTCCATGGGCGTGAACTTGGGCATCCTTTGTGGTGCCATGGTGTTTGTGGTGCTGGTGCGGTGTGAGTTGTGTAATGTGCAGGGGGTTTGTGGTGCCGGTGTTTGGTGGTGGTGGTGGTGGTGGTGGTTGTGATGTGTGCGTTTCTGTGGTGTGCTGCTGTCCTTGCTGTGTCACTGTGTCCTCTCCTCTCCTCTCTGGTTTGCAATGTAGCAAGGGGTTGTGGTCTGTGGGAGTGCTGCTTTTGTACTCACCTATGTGGGTGTGTCCTCATGGTCTGTTGTTTTCAGGTGTGTTGTGTCTGGGGTTCTGGCCTTTGTATTTTTTGTTTGTCCGGGGGTGTTTTCGGGATGTGTACTGTGCTTGTGTATTTGTGCGTGCCTTGCTGTGTGGACTTGTTGACCATGTTGTGTGCTATTGGTTTTGTGTGCGGATGGTTTCTGTGCAGGTACGTGGGCGCCATGGCTTCTGCCGTGTCGATTCTCATCGGCGTTGTTTGCGCTGGCGGGCGGTATTTTTGTTGTTTTTCCGCGCTCATGGCGGTGCGATCGTAATTTCACGTGCGGTGTGTCGGCCGTGTGGGCGGGCGGTTTTGTGTTGTCGTGCGTGTTTCCGTCCGTGGCGGGCGGTTTGACTCCGACTCGGACGATGGCGGGCGGTATTTTGTATGATTTTTCCGCCGATGGCGGTTTTCAGTTTGTGTACTCATAATGGCGTGGTCGGTGTTCAGGCGGTGTGTGCGGGCGGATTTTTGCCGCTTCCATGCCTGGCGGATTTTTTTACGCCGGGTATCGTAATGTGCCCCTAAATTACTTCCCACCCTATTCCCCTATAAACCCACAACCCGCTACGGAATAAAAACACAAAATGTAATTAAAAATAATTAATAATTTCTAAAAATTATTATTACATTTACTATAATTAAATTACTTCCCACCCTATTCCCCTATAAACCCACAACCTGCATCAGAACTAAAACGCAAAATGTAATTAAAAATAATTAATAATTTCTATTTTTTTAATTAAATTTACTATAATTAAATTACTTTTCACCCTATTCCCCTTTAAACCCACAACCCGCTATGGAAATAAAACGCAAAATATACTTTAAAAAAAATTAATAACTTCTAAAAATTATTATTAAGTTTACTATAATTAAATTACTTCCCACCCTATTCCCCTATAAATCCACAACCCGCTACGGAAATAAAACGCAAAATTTACTTTAAAAAAAATAATAACTTCTAAAAATGTAATACATATATTTTTTTAAAAATACAATACTTAACAAAAAATATAAAACACATACATTTAAAATACATACTAAAATACATAACACTAATATAAACATCGATATTATTAACAACAATATTTTTACAAACGATATTGCTGACTTCGATATTAACAAAAGATATTTCTTACCTTCATGTCGATATTCTGGTCACCGATATTCTTGATGTCGATATTCAGTACCTTCGATATTTCCAACTCAATATTTTTGTACTCCGAAAATAAAAACTCGATATTATGTCTGTGCACCTATTGTTTTGGAACTAATCTGTCTTGATGACGTAGAACCACCCACAACAACTTCAGGCTTTATACAGTGCTTGATACTTCTGAAAACATTTTTACCCCATCAATCACCACAGCTTCAGTTTTCTGTAAGCTTACTTTACTTGCATTTTTTTAAATACCCATCTCTAGTTAGCAACGAGCCTTGTCTCCAATGCTTTCAAATTGAAAACAGTGGAATGGAAATCACCTGCACACTGAGAGGATCAGATATGTTTCTTGTAGACACAACTGGCAATAACTATCCTGGAAAAAAACAGAAAAGCACAAAAGGAGACCGACACAACCAACTGTTTCAGTAATCTTCAGAGTCTGAACGCTCAAGTAGAAGAACCAATTAAACTGGTCAATTTGAATGAATTATGTTGCCCTCATTAATTTATGAGGAGTCAGTTTATTATTTATTGCCTCCTACAAATATTTGATATCCAGCATATTTATTAAACAAAAGCACTTGCATGTAAAATGAACAAGTCTAAACAAATGAACATGCCTCAAACTCTCTCCATATTTCAAATATCACTTCAAATTTGAAATAACTATCGCATGAATTATAACTGAGCCTCATAAATATATATAGAGGTCATGCTGTTTAGTTAATGCAACAGTATCACTTACAGGAAGTAACTTTAGGACATGGGTCTTCAATCTGTGGGGCGCGACCCCCAGGGGGCGTGGACTCATTCAAAGGGGTCGCGCATTCCCGGCCGCACTCCTGCCTGGAACTGCCTGGATCCGGAATCCAAAACGTTTGGTTTTGGATTCCCAATAATGCGTGTCAATGTGCTCTCTGATTGGAGGACACCGTAAAAGAATATAACGTCATCCACGACTGTCCTCCAATCAGAGAAACTTCAGGATGCACACCAGGAAATGCCGGGAGCTGGGGCCATGAATATGCACCTGTGGAATGAACATAGAGTGCATCAATATTTTTTTTCGCTGACTTGCACCGTGTTGCCTTTTCTGGACTTCCTCGTTGTTGCTGCTGTGTAGTTCCAGCTGGTGCCCTTTCCGTGCCTCTTCCTCGTGGCTGCTCCTGGTATCTGATCGCCTTGCAGTTTCCTGGTTCCCGAGGCAACCGAAGCTTCGAAGAACTGGTGAGTCAGCTGCCTCTTCCCCCCTCCTTCCTCCGCATCCACCATGTTTTCACCCCTCAGACATATACACACACACACACCCCTCACCTTTTTTATTTCAAACTATGCTATTTCCGAAACCTGGCTACATTACAAAAATACCGTTTATTTATGTTCACTTTCACACTGACTGCATAAGCTTTTTACTCTCTTATTCTGCGTGGTCCCTTGATTTCTTTTAAATAAATATTTAACAGCATCATTCCGCCGTTACTAGGTGACATCAAACTACAACAAAGTACTGCAATTATGTATGGGCTATCAATGCATACGTGGGTCTATTTTCCAAAATCAGGCATTAGGAGATCGCAGTGACCGGGGTCTGGTGGCTCAATGAACCTTTGTACATGCTCCAGGAGTTTCTCTTTGACCACATGGTCACAGGTTTGAATTCTGGTGAGTCCACTCTGCCTTCCATCCTTTCGAGGTCGATAAAATAATTACTGTTGAGTTGGGTAAAAATAAACATCCAATATCTGTCAGTGGCACCAAGGGGCCTTCTTGGGGTGAGCTGGACACTCTGCAAATATGCCTATTATATAGATACCAAGTGAATGAGCATTCAGGCATCAGAGGTAAAACTGAAGAAAGGGGCAGTGTGCCATTGTTTCTACCTTGCACTGAAATGTCTTGGCCTGAATAGTATTTATTGGCTTGAATGTATATCGTGGGGAAGGTATTTTAAGTTTTTAAATAAAAATGTGCCCAATGTTTTGTTCAAGTACTCTTAGCCAAAAGGTGGATGGAAGACACACTGATAAAGTTAACATGTTGATGGAGCCTCCTGTGCCTCAGAACATACCTCCACTGCACTCATATTTTGATCTTCATTATTATCATCATAGATTCTGGCTGCATTATGAACAGTCTCTTTACCAGTTATATTCTTCATTAGAGCACACCGCATCTTGCATCAGTGGGTCGTTAGAGGCTATGACACGGAAGCAACGCTCTTCTTTTCAACGTGGATAGACCGGAGCAGGCAATATCATTTGCTTCATGCAAACATAAACCCACACTCAAATTGTCCCATTATGGGAGATGAAAAACATATTGTTGTCCTCTGGTAGTCAAATTATATAAACATGTTTAGTAACAGTCCACACATCTTACCTGGCCATTATTAGTCGGTAAATACCCAGAAAACAGTTTAAAGATTACTGCTTGCTTTATTCATGGATTTATTCATTTATCAAGTGAGTAAGGCGCCAAAGCTGATGAACACCAATTCTGAATATCAATTCAAGAGTGCAATAAAACATGCCAACAGTGTACGTTAGAGTTGTAGTGCAAGAAACGCAACAAGGTATAGACCGCGACAAGCATATTTGTGAAGCAGGAGCCAATAGTTGCAAATATTTGCAATACTGTTGGATGAAAAAAGTGAAAAAAACAGAACACCTGCCCACGAAGGAGGGAGTTCATGGTCAGGGTCCAGAGCCTAACAGACTTTACTATCACAGCTTCATGTATGCTTATTTGAATTGTAACCATTTAAGGATTACAGTTTGTGGAGTTTTTTGTGGAGTTTTATATAGCGCAAACTAGACCCGGAGGTATCAGAGCGCTTTACATGAGCACCAGTTATGTTACAGACGGACACATACATTTTTGTTAGGCATGAGGAGATTAAGTGATTTGCCCAGAATCACAGAATGTTGAGCATCCCTGCCGAGACTCGAACCAGGTTCCCCAGCTCCGAGGTCGACCGCCCTAGCCATTAGGCCATATTCTCTCCCCAGTTTGGTGTGATAGCACTTGGCACAACACCTAGGAATGTTGTCTAAATGTCAACATACATTTTTGTTAGGCATGAGGAGATAGAGGGGCCGATTCCGATTCCGGCCGGAAATCTCTCCGACCGAGCCGGACCCGGAGAGAATTCCGACCGAATCGGACCCTAGCAGTCCGACCGGACGAGTACGATGCATTCACATGCTATCGGACTCGATTCGGTCGGACTGCCATTGAAGTCAATGGGAGCCGGTCGTACAACGCGTACGCGGGCTCCCATTGACTCAATGGGTGCGAGGCGAACAAGGGCGCGCCCTACAGCGGGTACGCGTCCATGCGCATCGCGGCATACATGCACAGGTAGGGGGGACCCATGGGTCCCCCCTGTGTGCGACTCGCGCGCCTACGCGTACAGGGCGGGTCCGACGCGGACCCCCAAAGTCCGGCTCCGACAGCTTTTTCAAGCCGGACGGCGCGAGTCGGTCGGACTGCTCGCGGCGCGCATCGTACTTACCCGGCCGGGAAACGTCTCCATAGCGCGGTGCGAGTCGTGTCCGTGCGACTCGGTCGGAGCGTGTTGAAGCCGCGTACGAGTCGGTCGGCGATTTCGCGGGAGCTTGCATCGTACTCGCTCGGCCGGACCCGCGTACGATTCGGTCGGGAAACAGGGCTCCGAATCGGATCCAGTAAATCCGAATCCGATTCGGAGCACTACCGGCCGAGATCGGAATCGGCCCCTAAGTGATTTGCCCAGAATCACAGAATGTTGAGCATCCCTGCCGAGACTCGAGCCAGGTTCCCCAGCTCCGAGGTCGACCGCCCTAGCCATTAGGCCATATTCTCTCCCCAGTTTGGTGTGATAGCACTTGGCACAACACCTAGGAATGTTGTCTAAATGTTCAAGACACCAGGAAAATCTCAATAAAAGCATTCCTACTCTTGCGCATGACCCGTGGATCATGAAAAATACCATATCTAGAATATGATGGATTGTCACATTGCTCTGTACGTTGCCTCAAGGTTAAGACCTGTATCTCAGTACTGTAAAAAAGGCAAGCAACATAGTAGTGATGTAATGAAAATAGTAAAAAAAAAAACTATGGACGGCCTTCACACATGCCAAGAATTGGGTACAAACTGCAGCAAATTTGTATTTTCTGTTACTTTGCCGTGTATGGGCTCACGTATAGTAACTAACTGATGGAGGACATTATGAGGTTGGTAATTCTGTCATTTAGGGTACATTGAAGCAGTTCATTTTGGGACATACATATTTACACAATCAAGCCTGTAATCTTCTGGTCACAACTGTACTTGTCTGTTGAACAGAAGTGGTGGGGATTTGAAAATGCCAACCCTCAGGGTTGTATAAACTCTCAATCGTTTGTGTAGGTTCTTCACAGAACTTGTGAATAAGCCGCCTCTTCCCCCGCCTTCCTCCACATCCACCATGCCCCTGCTTTTCACCCCTCAGACACACACACAAACATACATGCATGCACACACACACATTCTTATTTACAAGAATTTTCCTGAAGATGTTTCCCAGAATACTTTATTCCCCTAGAAGCTTTGTTCATTTAAAACAATCCGCTTTCTACTGCTGATGGCACTGGTTACATTTCTACCATCTTTCTGTTGCTACCCTCACCCCCTTTATTTTCACACTCACCCTTTCCCCACTGCTGTCTTTGGTATTCTTCTGCTCTGCCCCTGCTGTTGCAGCTCCCCTGTTTCCATTTTTGTCATGCTGGCTTGAGGAAAGCCCTCAAAGGCTATCCCGGGCCCCTGGGGGTGGGGGCGCGGGGGTGAGGGTGAGGTTCGCGGGAGGGGGTGAGGGGGGTGCTGTGCCTCCGAAAGGAACAATCTTTTCAAACAAAAAGGGTTTTTTGAAGACAAAACTAGCCATTTCCAACACAATTCAATCGTGCATTATCATTGAGTATTCAACACATGAAATAAGGAGAATCCAGCCAGAGGCATCATGTATTATGTGCATTTGGACCCGAGCTCTCAGGGGGCTAGGGGAGTGTCTTTTACTTTCTTTCCGAGGCAGGGTTGGGGCAGTGCAGCTGTGGTGCCGGCTGCAGGTGCTTTGCCCCTTTTAGAAATGGTACTGCCATCATGCAGCTGACAGCAAAGCAGTGTGCTTGGTGGGGGCCGGAGGGGGTGGGGGGCTTGGAGGGGGCATAACACTGAAGGAATGAATGGGAAGAGCCTAGTCTGTGTGTGATTATTAGGTATTGAGAGACTGGGTCAGACATATTTTAATTGACAGAGATGAGAGGGATGGAAGGGAGGGGTGGGAGAAAAGAGGCGTGGGTGAACTGCTTAACTCTGCACAAGACCTCCAGGGTTTTAAGGGACCACTACTGCTCCCAGCCAGGTGAGCTTCTAATGTGGCGACATGTATTCCTGTGGAGTGGAAAGCCCTTCACAAAGGTTGACTAGACATCTTTCTGTTGTTCATTGCTGTATTTTGGTTATAAACTGGTACTGATGAGGGGAAATCTTGCCCAGTGCTACCGTGTGTAAAAAATGTCAAAATAATGAAGCAATACTATCCCAAAATGTGCCTCATCACATAACATTATTTACATTTTCTTACCACACAATTTAGTCAGCCCTGCTGCATTATTTGGTCAACCCCTGCCTCATAATTCCAATTGCCCTGCCTATAGGGTAGTCTGGCAGTGCCCAAAGGGGTGACAAGTCAGGTCAGTGAGTGTTTTTTTTTAGCTGCTTGCTGGCCTGTTTTATGGTCTGGTGGACTGTTTCAATCTTGGTTTCTTTGCTACTACCACAAATATTGTCTGCAGGAAGCACAAATGCATGCAGTCTCCCATACCTTACAAAGCACTTATATAGCTTGGTCTTTATAAGTTTAAAACTGCCACTTAATTTGGTCCTCCCCAGCCTCATAAATTCCAGTTGCCCTAGATAAAGTACTGTTGTGCATTTTTGGGCAATTCTTTTTGGAGACTTTCAGTTTGAACTGTGTAGTAAGACTGTGACTCCAAACCACAGACACCCACAAACATTTGATTTGCTATACACTGTTTAATAATATTTCCCCAACATAAAAATGATTTGCCGTGGGAACTGCGGGCGTTTATGCTTGTCGATGATGAGGAGTACCAAGTTCTAGATATTTTTGTCAGGAGGGGGGTCCTTAAGCCTGAAAATTTTGACAGGGGGTCTCGGCATCAAAAAGTTTGAAGACCTCTGCTTTAGGAAGACCTTCAGGCAACTGTAGTAAAAATATTGCACTTTTGGTTGGAGTATTGTACTTAAATCTACAATATAGGCTTTCTATCTGCAATTCAAAAATTGAGAAAATACATGTTTTCAATCGTGGCAAAGCATAAATGTCTTAGACACAGTCTCACAAGGTTGTACACAACACTGATTTGCAATTAAAATACTGCAAGGAATATATCCAGCTACTGCACCTACTGCTATGCTGTGGGTATATATTATTCTTAACTACTTTTATACTTACCTTTGGAGGAAAGTGCAGGTGTAGTTACTTACCTTCAAAACTCAGAAGGAGTGAGAAGACTTTTATAGGGGTGGGCCCTCAGCTTCCCAAACTATAAACTAGAACTAACTTAAGGGAGGGTACACCCAATTCTCTTATCTTCCACCAACTGTGGCATGCACGCAAAATGCAGACCATACCACTAGGACTTTTTCCCGGTTTGGCCATGGATGGCTTATCTATTCATAAGGCATCAGAAGGTTTGTGGGGAGGATGGTACCTGTAGTCACACATTCAAGGGAGTGCGTCCGCTGTCAAAACCTGCATCTCTCCCTGCTTCGCTGAATGTTCATACTGGGAAAAGGTCCTAGTAGTATGGTCTGTATTTTAAATGCATGCTTATTGAATAACATGAATGCATTAAAGTAGGTTGAAAATCAACCATATCACGCAGGGTAAAAAAATAATTTGGGTCCTGAAGAAAGCTGATTGACCCTTACGAGCAAATACACAGCTGAAACATGTCGACCTACTGATGTCAAGGATCATTGAATGATTATGACATCCCACTGTTTTTAATCTTGCCCTAGACCTCACTCATTAAAATACCACTAGAGGATCTATAGGCATTTTTATCACACTCACATAAACCCCTGCACTCATTTCTAAATAGCTCCGCTTACAAATGTGAAGAGCCATCCCACTAAAATTAGGTGATCTCTGTGTCGGTCTGGGTGTGGGTGATGAAGCAAGCCACAGGTGGGTGAGGACCCTACACACACACACACACACACACACATATAATATATATATATCCAAGAAATGTGGTGTGGGCACTAATTTATCTGGGTGCTATCCGCACACTTGGTTGCGATATTGTGAACATTTATGCATACCTCTCTACATTAGGTGGAAGATATGAAAATTGGGTGTACCCTCCCTTAAGTTAGTTCAGAGTTACTAAGCTCACAATGTAGTGATATATCCATATTTTGCAAGTAATATTATTGAAATGTGATACATCCCATATGTTATAGTGATTCCACAGTTAATGATACACATATTGTTTCAAAAATATCGAGCTGGGCATCTGATATTCATATTATGTCTTCTTCAGATGGCTCTGCTGAACTGTGAACACTGTGTGGTGGACTGAGGTGGTAACTGTTTTAGCTAGTGCTTCCCTTTGTACACAGATGTATGCGATTTGCTCTTTCCATTAGGAGTCAGTCTGATATATTATCTCGGGTGACTCTGTGCAGTGTGTCTTGTTAACTGTTTTCATTCGAAAATGCTAAATAAAATTGTCAAAAAATATATCGATTTGAGAGAATATTATGTCAAAAATATTGTCAAGTCAAAAATATTGATGAAGAGGAAATAGCAGGTAAGAATATAGGGGCATTTCTACAAGGAAGTGGCTTAACTCTGCGATCCACCACTTCTGAAATGCAGGGCTGCACCGTATTTATAAGAATATGGTGCAGCCTTGCATTTCCCCCTTCACTGGCACTAATTTAGCTGCCTAGTGCCAAAGCAGGCACACTTACACCATAATGCAAGGGTGCCTGCGTTGAGGAGAATGAAATGGTGTTTTGAAACTTCTTTGTAAGCTGCCTAATGAAGCGCACATAGAAGTTGCAAAACTTCATTTTTTTAATGATTGTTTATGTGCAGGAAGGTGTCCCTTCCTGCACATAAACAATCAATGGCGTTTTGCTGTTTCTATGTGTGCTGCACAACGCAGCACAAATAGAAACAGTAAAATGAAGAGAAATAAAGCCTTTCTCCTTATTTCGCCAGTAAGACCAGGTGTAAATTTTGACACTGCCCCATATATACGCCACCCTTGTAAATATGGGATAGCATCAAAATCAATGGGTGTTGTGGTGGAACGCCCACCACAACAGCCATTGCCTGCCCCTTTCGCGCTAAGTATAGCGTGAAAGGGTGCCTTATTTATGAGGCAGCATTAAGCCTTGCTAATTGGTTTAACACTGGCTTGTAAATAAGGAGAAGCCCATATCTTCCACAGGAACGTCACTGAAAGTGACGTTCCTGTGGCGATAAGGGCTTGTGAATATGCCCTATTGTTTTTTAATTTCTATAATATCATTTATTAACCCCTTAACTGCTGGGCCTTCCCCCTCCCCCATTTCTCACTTAGGGCTCCATAACTTTTTTCTACTGAAGGTATCCACGCTACATTCGCGTCCTTTATTTTAACATCCTTGTGATTCTAAAGGTATCCAGGGTTTGTGGTTTTCACAGGAGGGAACCGAGAAAATAGGAAAAATGTATAAAGATTTAGAGGTTTTTTAGTAAAAAGTTCTCCAGATAAAAGTGTCTTTTTTCCCCTAAAAACACCACCAACAAACGGTTTGCTATGCTAAAGTCACTACCTTCCCAAGTTACAGGAACATGCAGAGCTGAATCAAAAAACCTAGGGGCATAGTTATCAGGCAGCTGCGTCACACTTGCACTGCGCACTAGGGAGCAAGGGCGATGAAACTACTAAGTCAGATTAACCAAGCTTGCGTGGCATGATAAATGTAGATAAATGTAGAGTAATGCACCGCAGCTCAAATCGCTGCATTTCGTTATTCTGTGGCAGGGAGGAGTTCCATCGGTGTAGCATGGGTGTTCTCACACATCCACCCAGCGATTTTGGAGCATTGCCAGATTTGTCATTACTGGTAGACCTGGGAATGCGTCAAAATGCTATGCCTCCCCAGGTGAGGCATAATGAGGAGAAATATCTTTATTTCTCCTATTTCTTACCTCTTGTATGTGTGCTGCATTCTTAAGCACACACAGAAATAGGGAAATGCCTCTCAGTATAGTTTTCGTGCATAAAGGTGCCCCTACCTGCTCAAAAACAATCCTGTTTACAACAAAGGCACACTTGCATCGTGGCGCAAGGGTGCCTGTGTTGGCGCTAGGCAGCACATTGTGCACCAGTGCAAGGAACAGACAGGAATGCGCTGTTGAATGATAAATACAGTGAATTCCTGCCCTTTCTCTTTCATGCAGTGCAGCGCAGCACAGCAAGGTGGCTTGCTGAGCTGCATGATTTTTTTTTATAAATGTGCCCCCTAATTTTGTACCACAGTTATAGTATTTTTCAAAGGGATAGCCCATTATTTCTATTTTTCGTGCTCTCAATCTTCTTCCAGTGTGTGGTGGAAACCGGTGTGAAAACCATGGGTGATCCAGGAAGGCTATAGATTTCTGAAAAGTAGACAAACTTTTCAATTCAGTAAGGGGTCATGTGTGTAGATCCCTCAAAGTTTTCCCAAGGAAAATAACTGTTGAAATAAAGAAATATTGAAAATGTTTATGGAAAAAAGTCATTTGTCACAATATTTTCATCTGTAAATTTTTGTTACGATGGGCGATTTACATAGGCAATATACCTTTCTGGTTGTGGCGACATATAGCGTTTGTAAGTTCTCCAAGAACCCAGGGTACCCAGAGCCAAGAACCGAGCTGCAATGTACAAAAGGTTTTTCATTGTATACCGAGTTTAGACCAATTCATATGGTGAAATATGTTGAGTGAAAGGTGGGTTTCAAGGAAACCTATGTATTTCTGAAATAAGCACAAGATATGGAGTTTAGCAGTAGTGGTTATTTGTACATCTCTGAATTTGTGGGTGCAAGTACAGTGAAATCCAATTGGTAATAACAAATGTTCTACTATTCTATGCTCCCCCATTTCTTCTGATAAAAATAATACCTTACTTGGCTGTATAGGACTAGTGCCCGCAACAGGAAACGGACCAAAACACAACATGGATGAATCACATTTTTCCATGGAAAACTGACCCTTTCTTCCAATGTGGGTAGCTGTAGATTTTGGAACCTAACTGAGCCGGCACCTAGGGAAACCTAGCAAACCTGTACATTGTTTTAAATGGAGAAAAACAATAGTGACTGTTCCCTGTGAAGCACATCTCTACAGAACATTTTTTTTGGCATTGAATGTCTTCGACATAAACTGTCTCGAGAGTTAGGATATTCATGCTGATGTTTTAAAATGAAAAACCTTGCAAATGACGTGAAAACAACGTTGCAACTTTCCACACGTCTAACTCTAGCTCTCTTTTCTACTGCTCAAACAGGCTGGGGCCGATTCCGATCTCGGTCGGAGGCGCACCCAATACCATTCGGTCGGGAAAAAAGCCATGCGAATGCCTGTTTCCCGACCGATCCGTACAGCAGACCGAACGAGTAAGTACGATGCGCACAACAGCACAGAATCCGGCCGAGTCGTACTCACCCAATCCAGGTCCTGTTCTCCGACCGAGGCGAATCCGGAAACGCTGAATCGAGTCGCACGGAAGGGAAAATGCAGCTCCGTCCGGCCGAACAAGTACGATGCGCTTTCCGTACGCGCCGAACCCGTCGCTACGCACGGCACGTCAAAGCATCCGGGAGAGGCGCACATAAGCTCCGATCCGCGCCACAACACGATCCATGGCTACGAGGCGAACACGCCAGCGACGAGGACGACGCGAAGCAACGAGGATGACGCGAAGCAACGAGAAGGACGAACGACACGAACCAACCATGAATCCCTTCGTCCCGATCATACCAATATTCTACATTTACTACCGGAACAGGCACGGACGCGTACGGCGCAGAAGGTAAGTCAGACACCAACCACAAAACACATACAACACGTACACGACACATCACACACACACAGAGGGATGCAGAATTTACTCACACCAGCAACAGCAGCACCATAGGGGCGGGATGCCCATCACAATGCCACATATGCACACAGGGGCCTGAATGCGCACCACCACCCCTACCCAGGGGGGGCCGGATGCCTACCACTACTACCACCCTTAGCCAGGGGAGTGCCAGATGCCCACCACCACTACCACCCTCACCCAGGGGGGCTGGATGCCTAACACTACTACCACCCTAAGCCAGGCGGGCTGGATGCCAACCACCACTACCACCCTTAGCCAGGGGAGTGCCAGATGCCCACCACCACTACCACCCTTAGCCATGGGGGAGCCAGATGCCTACCACTACTACCACCCTTACCCAGGGGGGCTGGATGCCTACCACTACTATCACCCTTAGCCAGGGGGGGCTGGATGCCTACCACTACTACCACCCTCACCCAGGGGGCTGGATGCCTACCACAACTACCACCCTCACCCAGGGGGGCTGGATGCCTACCACTACTACCACCCTTAGCCAGGGGGTGCCAGATGCCCACCACCACTACCACCCTTACCCAGGGGGCTGGATGCCTACCACCACTACCACCCTTACCCAGGGGGCTGGATGCCTACCACTACTACCACCCTTAGCCAGGGGGTGCCAGATGCCTACCACTACTACCACCCTTAGCCAGGGGGGCTGGATGCCTACCACTACTACCACCCTCACCCAGGGGGGCTGGATGCCTACCACAACTACCACCCTCACCCAGGGGGGCTGGATGCCTACCACTACTACCACCCTTAGCCAGGGGGTGCCAGATGCCCACCACCACTACCACCCTTACCCAGGGGGCTGGATGCCTACCACTACTACCACCCTTAGCCAGGGGGTGCCAGATGCCCACCACCACTACCACCCTTAGCCATGGGGGTGCCAGATGCCTACCACTACTACCACCCTTAGCCAGGAGGGCTGGATGCCTACCACTACTACCACCCTCACCCAGGGGGGCTGGATGCCTACCACAACTACCACCCTCACCCAGGGGGGCTGGATGCCTACCACTACTACCACCCTTAGCCAGGGGGTGCCAGATGCCCACCACCACTACCACCCTTAACCAGGGGGGCTGGATGCCTACCACTACTACCACCTCTACCCATGGGGGGCTGGATGCCTACCACCAACACCACCCCCACTCATAAGATGGACAATGCATGACACAACCAGCACACCACAACCTAGGGAATGCAAGAAAAAGACATCCCCCCAACACCATGACAAGCGTGTGTAGACTGTGTCAAATGCCTACAACACTGAACATGACTTTGAGCATACAATGTGACCCCCTAGCACATGTGCCACACATATATGTGTGTGGCCCCCACAATGCAAGCAGGCCATGACCATTGTGGCAATGGGATCCAAACCCCCATCATCACAGTGACCAAAAGGTAGTGTGGGGTCCATAGCTGAAGCACATTTTGAACAGTGTGGCAATGGGGTCCAAACCCCCATCATCACAGTGACCAAAATGTAAGTGTGGGGTCCATAGCTGAAGCACATTTTGAACATTGTGGCAATGGGGTCTAACGCCCCATCACCACAGTGACCAAAAGGTAAGTGTGGGGTCCATAGCTGAAGCACATTTTGAACATTGTGGCAATGGGGTCCAAACCCCCATCATCACAGTGACCAAAATGTAAGTGTGGGGTCCATAGCTGAAGCACATTTTGAACATTGTGGCAATGGGGTCTAACGCCCCATCACCACAGTGACCAAAAGGTAAGTGTGGGGTCCATAGCTGAAGCACATTTTGAACATTGTGGCAATGGGGTCCAAACCCCCATCATCACAGTGACCAAAAGGTAAGTGTTGACAAAGAAAGAGCTGCAACTGCCAAACTGCATGGATGATTCCTGGTCACAGAACATAAAACACATCAGTGGCAAAGTAGTGCATGTGTCCCATTGCAACATAAATTGGGGGAGCCAAATACTGCAGTGCAAATAAGACATACCTTTGGCCATGTGCAGACAAACAACAGCCATGGGGGCTGACACTGTCAACATTCATCAATGATACAATGACAGAAGTGACCATCAGAATGCAGACCCACATATTTGCACCAATGGGCACACAAATGCAGATACCCTGTGGAGACTGTAGATGTGAGGTGAACAGATACCATACCATGGCAGCAATGGGACACACAAACCATGATCATTGTGCTGACCGATGACCTAGGAGTCCCAGGGACAGCAGGGGAAAGCCACCAAACTACATACAGCCAATGGCACACCCAAGATATGCCAATGCAGTGGTGCAGATGCACAAACACAAACAGGCAGACCCACACTGCACATCATACACAACAGGTGAGGGGGGGTGCCAGTGTCCCCAGGCAACCACACAACACATGAGGAGACCTGAATACCAATCATACAGATGTGCATACAGTGCCACACAAAGGTAACTCATGGATCCAAATCCCCTATGTGGGCAAGCAGGCATTGTCAGATGAGAGGGAGCACAAATCACACATGTCACACAGGCACGTAGGAACAGCAACTGACACAGCAAGACACAGACACACCACAGCACTACCCCCAGGGCCCCCACAATGTGGTGACCCTGGGCTGCATTACAATCCCACTGTGATGACAAAGCTAAATGTCGTTCACACTGTGAACCACAGTCATGTGTCCTGAGCAACAAACTACCATCACACCTACACAAGCACAAATCAATCAGCATGGCCAGTAAGCCAAGGCCAACATGGAGGCAGGGGCCTAGCCGGGCAACAACTCTCATCTGCACACACTCAACACCACACCCCTCGACCTCCAACAATGTGCAGCAGTGAAGCACACATGCACTGGTGACATTGCACATGCACCCATGACTATTCCAGGGTGGTGGGTGGGAACCAAGGTGCAGAAACACATCACACATGGCCACTCAACAAGACTCCTGAACGTCTGACACACTGCACACTACGCTGTACATGGACATGACGGCAATACCACACCAACCAATGGGATCCCAGCCACAGTCACACACCAATGAAGAAGCCAAGGTCACCCACAAAGAACACACATAGACAACAACCAACATTGCAGCCCGGACCCTAAGGAGTGCCAGCAGTCACACACACAACGTGTCACAATCACTGAAAGATAACACAAACTGGAAATCACATGACAGGGGCAAACAACAAGTGCCAAGGGGAAACCTGACTGTGACCCATCTGCGTCTGCACACAAACTCAGCCCTGACAGCAAACACACCTATGGGTGACACCCTGATGACCAGTAATGTGCCATGCACCCACATCACAGAGAACCCAGGGAGAAGACTTTGGGGGAACATAGGTCAACTCAGCAAGCATCACAAACAGGTACAACACTAGGGATCACAGCATGCACAGCTAAACGGAAGTGAACACACAGACATGCACATACAACACACACCTTGGGCGCAGGCAATGTCACAGGAGTACACACTGCCATGAGGGGACTCCACTCCTGTGTGAGGAAAGCTGTGCCATATGTTGCCTCAGTAGGGCCCCATCATGTCAGCTGAGCACTTGGTCACACAATCAACAATTAGCACCAAATGAGGGCTCCCGTCACATCAGCCTGGTCATGGAAGTGCCAACGAAATCATCAGCACAGATCCAACACACTTGTATAGCAATGTTGCACCGACAACACAGATGAGTCCTTCTGCATTGATGCCCAAACCTGCATGTCCAGTGGAGATGGCCACACGGTCAGGGAAGTAGACGAATTGAACAATGGCAGGCACAACAGATGTGCAGGGGTGGAAGCCACAGATGTGAAATAGCTAATCTAGGAAATCCCATTGCCAAATACTGAACACATGACACCCTCAGATGCTGCTATGGATGACATGGATACACCACAGGATAGGACACATTCCCCCTGGACCACATGGGTTCCTGCACAGTAACACTTCATTATCATGAGACCAAATATCACCATCACTGCAGCAAGGGCATGGTTAGCATCATCAACAACATGTACATCAGAAGCATAAGCACTAGAGAACAGAAAGTTGCTTTATTCAGCATATGTGTGTAATGTAAACAAAGTCCAGAAAAAACACAAAGGCCAATGGCCAGTCCATTGTCAAAGTCCAAACAGGGTGACAGTGGCAGATGTCACCCTACGCATGCCTGCACAAAACCAGGGACAATCCACTAGGAGGGGCAACCGGGGGGGCAGGCCAGGCACCGCAGGGACAGGATCAGGGCTCACCAGGAGGAAGCAGGGAAGGGGTGGTGGGTGCTGGAGAGCCACTGACAACTGCAGTGGAGGTGTCTGACATGGTGTGTGCCAGCACAACTGGGGGGCATGACTCAGATGTTGTGGGTGCCGGCACGACTGCAGTGGACCCTGAAGATGGAGTGGACAGGTCCGCCACTGCAGTGCTCAAGTCAGACAGGGTGGTAGTGGACTCCACTGCAGTGCCTACCACCAGGGGAGGAGAATGGGGAACAGGCAAGGTGGGCTGGACAGAGGGGGAGGACACCCTCACCACATCAGTGGCACAGACAAGCGCAGCGGGGGGGTGGTGCCGGGAGAGCAAGTGGCAGGGGGAGAAGGCCGGATCCTCTTGGGGATGGTATATCTGTGGGTGGGGGAACCTGGGGCAGGGTGTGGTGGGGGCACCTGTGGAGTGGGGGCCTGAGGGATGGAGGAAGGAGACCTGGTGCCTGAGCTGCAGGGCGGCGGTGGGGTCTTGCTCTTACGACTCCGGGGGACTTGCGGGTGGGGGCCTCAGTCTGTCTGCGCCTGGGGGAGGGTGTCCGGGGGCGAGGGGCACTCTGCTCCGTGTGGGTGGGCTTCCTCTTCCCCCTGTATGCTGTATCAGCTGGATCGGAGGGGAAGAGGCCGAGGTCACTGAGGAAGAGCCGCTGGGTCTTTGGGGTTGCAGGTGAGGCAAGGGAGGGTGTTTTGGAGGGAGAGGCAACTGAGGACTGCGCAGTGCTCGTGGATGCGTGTGTGTGTTCCAGGGCCCCATCCCCTGTGAGTCTGGTTTCAGTCCCCTGACTGTGCGTGCGTGTGCGTTTTGTTTGTGGCGTGTGTGTCTGTGTGCTGGATGTGTGTGTGCTGGATGTGTGTGTGCTGGTGTGTGCCTGTGCCGGTGTGTGTGTGCTTGGGACGGGTAAGGTGCTGGGGAGTGTGGATGGAGCAGAGGCAGGAGGGGTGAGGGACTGTCTGAGGAGGGACACTGCTGCCGTCAGGGAGGAGTCCATGGACCTATTGCCCCTCTGTAGGTCAGACATGCCCGATGAGATGCCCTCCATGAACGACACCAGCTGAGTCAACAGAGCGGTGTGCGCATGGAGGACACTCAGCATGGCTGTCTGCCCTACATGGAGCTGGCGAAGGAGGTACACAGACTCCTCACTCAGGGCAGCAGGGGACACAGGGGCAGGGGGTGCGGTGCCTGGCCCAAAGGAGACACGCTCCCGAACATGGGAGCCTCCACGGACCTGGGGAATGGGAGCCGATGGGAGGGCGGTGGTGGTGCTGGTGGTGGCGGGGACAGCAACACTAGCTGGGGTGTGGTGGCTGCTGACACCCGCCTCCATAAGGGAGTCATCCTCCGAGTTGCTCTGGTCCTCAGCTGAGGTGGATGGTGCTAAGGACTCCTCGGTGTGGCTCCCCTCGCCCTCCGTGCCACTGGGTCCCTCCGACCACTCCTCGGCTGCTGACCCAGTCTGGCTCTCTGGCTCCTCCTGGTCCGTGGAGCTGTCCCCTTCCGTAGCCGTGGATGTATCTGCAAATAATGGGGAAACAGACAGACATCAGTCACCTGCACCAAACGCACACACCACTGTGAGCACAGCACATTACAGAGCAAGCCCTGGCATCATTAGTTGTACACTGCTAAAAGTGCCCTAACTGAACAGGAGAAGCCAATTGTCAGTCTGATGCCAACCATGGCACTCACATCCCACATGGCCTTGCACCCATCTGTCTGGTGTCTGTTGGATAGCAACACCCCAGTGTGGACACATGCACCAACTGCACAGTAGTTGGACAGTGCAGAGGACACGGTGTAGCATGTGGACATGCACACATCACAACTCTTGCCACTGAGTCAGTACAGGTTTCCGGATGAAAGGGACGCCCAGAGTCAAATAGGAAATGCATGTGATGCATACCAGCGACAGACACCATGATGCACCCATGTCCTGATAGCCATCGCCACAATGGTGTGCATGTAGCACATGTCACTCCCCTGCAGGATCACCCATAAGTAGACACATGCCATGGCGGAGGCATGACTGCTAAGTCATACATCACTGTCTCAGTGATGTATGACTTGGCAGCCAGACAACAACACACTGCACTGTGTCACAATAGTAGGTCATGGGGAATGCAAGTCCTGGAGCTGCACAAGTGCACATGTACATCCCCCACACAACACATCATCTTAACCCTCATCTGTCCAGGTCATACCGATTGGACATATGGGAGACCTGTGACACTACCCTCTGAACCTGAGCCCCTCACAATCTGCTGTGAATGGGGAACAGCTGCCTGAACTTCACATTCGCATACCCCAGTCTGCACGGGCAGCTGATCAAACACCTATGTGACACACAAGTATCGTCTCCTATGGTCACATCTCCTTTGGCATGCTGAGCCCCTACCGAGAAACACCCCAGCAGTCCTGGCAACAAATCCACAGCACACTGACACAGAGGCAGACACCTGAGGGGTCAAATCACTGCGCACAATGTGTCAGCTGATACACGGGAGTGGGAGTACAGAGTGCATTGCATGGCCTGGAGTAGGCATGACTGTCCTACCCCACATGAATGAGGGATGAGCCCTGGACAGTGGATAGCTGGCTATGTATGTGTGACACACGTAATCTGCACACTCCTGGGGCCCAAACATTGTTCCCACCTGCTGCATGGGTGTGTGCCACATACCCCAGGCACATGTGGTGGCTCAGCTCAGCAAGTGGACCGCATATCAAAGCAACACGCAGATTACATGTCCGAACACAGGCGTTGTGTGAACAATGGACCCACCCATGATGCCCACAACAGAGTTAGGGAAACAGATGCTGTCCCCCACCTTTAGTGAAGCAAACTGCAAGGACACAGTCCCAAGTGACACAATTCCCTGAATGTAAGGGCCACACCTGGGTATCAGATGAGGAGTGGGCAGTGCACAATAGAGGGACATGGCTCCTGGACAACATGACTGCTGTACTGTGGCAGTTTAACCAGGCCAGAGGAGGGCACATAGCATGTAATACAGAGTTCACAGTGCAGTCTTTGACTCACCCCCTCCTTGCTGCTGTCTGGCCTTCAGCTGCCCATCCAGGTCTGGAAACACCACCGCCAGGATCTGGAGCATGTGGGGGGTCAGGGTCCGTGTTCCGCCCTCCTGCGAGGAGGCGACAGCTTCAGCTGGACCCGTGCAATCCTCCGGGTCCAGCCCCGAAGGTCCTGCCACCTCTTCTGGCAGTTGCGGATCCGGCGCTTGTAGACCCCCATGGACCGGACAGCCCGGACGATGTCCTTCCAGATCTCCTGCTTCCGATGGGCATTAACCTGTCAGGATGACAAAGTGAAAAGGCCATTACTACACATGCAACATATCCGTGCATGACACAGTTGTATATACATGTCTCAATCACAGGGGCACATGATGTACACAGGCAGTGCAAAGCTGCCCATGGACAGTTTGCCAGAAGTCACTACATGGTATCATTGCATGGGAAGTAAAACCTTGTTCAAATGCACTGTCACTGCACCATACCTGTCCAGTGCATGTCACTACACACTATGGGGGGTGACAACTACTCAGTGAGCCTGCTAGCCAGTGGCGTGCAGACTTTCAGCCTTGCTAGTCAGACAAAATGCACATTCAGAAAGGCAGTGCACAGAACACTCACCTGCTCCCCTGGTGTCCCATACAGCTTGCTGTACTGTGGAAGTAGGCTGTCCAGCAGGGCCTGGTTCTCCTCAAGGCTGAAGGCTGGGGCTCTCTCCACAGTACGTGCCATTGCAGGGTCCAGAGGGGCAGAGACAGCAGCAGTGCAGTGGCAGATGTCGTCCTGGAGCATGTAGTGCAGGCAAGTGAGCTCTCAGGGGAACAGCCAGCAATATATATGTGCTGGAGAGGCAGATACTGTCCCTTGTGTCCAAAGTGATAGGTCCAAGTCGTTTGCATCCTCTGAATCTGGCCAATCCATGGAATAGCAGCACCAATTCACGCCCACAGCATCCTTCAAATCTTCAACTTCATGACATACATGATTTTGCAACATTGTTGTGGGTGACCAACTGAATTTCCAGCAACCGACTCGTTCGAATTTCGAAAACGCGTCCGTTGCCAGGCTAGGCCATTGTCAATGGGTGCGCACCGATCGGTCCATTGCTGATCAACGCGTACAGGGGTACAACGCGTACCCGCACACATTGAATGCAATGGGCCGGCCGGGGGCACCGATCGGTCCATTGCGGTACAACGCGTACAGGGGTACAACGCGTATCCGCACACATTGAATGCAATGGGCCGGCCGGGGGCACCGATCGGTCCATTGCGGTACAATGCGTACAGGGGTACAACGCGTACCCGCACACATTGAATGCAATGGGCCGGCCGGGGGCACCGATCGGTCCATTGCGGTACAACGCGTACAGGGGTACAACGCGTACCCGCACACATTGAATGCAATGGGCCGGCCGGGGGCACTGATCGGTCCATTACTGTTCAACGCATCCCTGTACAAGTGACTGGCATATGTCACCATGCCTGTCTCAGATGGACATATGCCAGCCACAGATAGCTCCCAGGGAGTGAGGGGCACACCTACAACACGACAGCCTGTCCAAACTGTATAATAAGGCATGTAAGGCTGCATTTCCTATTGTGTGTATGTTGGTGTACATGTTGTCCTGTGGGTGTCACCTGGGGGCAGCCACCCCAAGGCTGTGCACGTGTTCATGGGGACAGGATCCTGGGTGTTACGTGTACATGACCACTGTGATGTGCAACTGTTCATATCTGTGCATGTGCCATGGTCACATTTCACGGTGGTGTATGTGTATGTCATGTCACATACCCCGTGAGTCCCATGTGGGACGGTATGTTTGAGCCAGGGTGTCCCAGTGTCACAATAGTGATGGTCCTCCACAGTCTGTGTGCATGTAGTGTTTACAATGTCTCTGATTTCATGTGCGCAATGGGAGACAGTCTCCACATCCACGTTGTGTGTGCATGGACTTTGATGTTGTGCGTGTGTGTGTCACAGACGTCCATGTCTGTCCTGCAGTGGCAAGTGGGACCACTACCTGTGGGGATCATAGTTGTTTTGCTGTGGTGTATACATGATACTCCATGTAATGCCAGTGTCCATGTGGCAATACAGGGTCCCTGGGAATGTACCTGTCGTTGAGCTGTGATGCCTGGGGCACATCTGTCCTCACATGTCACTGTGGGGGGTGATTGTGACACGGCAGCAGGAGATGGGAACTGTGACACAGCCTCATGATATCCAATGGGCCAACCTGGGACTTATTGATGCCACTTGTTGAACCGTGATGACAGATGTTGGCCATGTATGTACCATACATGTCCTTACGGAACTGCACACTTCATGTAGTTGTGCCTCATAATGATGTATGTTGGGATATTGAGTGTGTTCAATGCCGCATATGTGGGGTGACTGACAATCTTGCTTTCTTCTCCTCTGCACTGCAGGGCTCCTGCTGTCCATCGACCATTCCCATACCTGGCAACGATGGTGGAACGGGACAGCATCCGACGGTACTGCTTCACCAGGCAGCTGATTGAGGATTTGGCAGTGCAGTTGGCCCCACATTTGCAGCCTGGCCGGCCGTATCCTACAGCGCTGACCCCCAAGGTGAAGGTGATGGCAGCCCTACACTTCTTTGCCACCGGTACCTTCCAACATACTGTGGCGACTGCTGGTGGGATGTCACAGACCATGTTGAGCCGTGTGCTCCGCGATGTTTTGGCGGCAATGTTGCTATTCCTGAACCGGTATATCTATTTCCCTAGACTGCATCGACTCACTGATGTGAAGAGTGACTTCTATGCCCTGGGGAGGATGCCGCATGTCATTGGCTCCATTGATGGGACACATGTGGCTTTGGTACCACCACAGGCCCAGGAGCAGGCCTACAGGAACCGCAAGCACTACCACTCGGTCAATGCACTGGTGGTGTGTCTTGCAGATATGACCATCACACACGTGTGTGCCCGTTTCCCAGGTTCAGCACACGATGCCTTTGTGATGAGGAGTAGTCGCATCCCCAGGATGATGGCACAGATGCAGAACCAGCGTGCCTGGCTTGTCGGTGTGTACTGACTTTGTGCCATTGTGTGTGATCTGATCTGTAGTATTCCGCCCACTTTTCCAAGTCAGCTAATGTGCACTTGTCTGTCCGTAGGTGACTCGGGATACCCCAACATGCCGTGGTTGCTGACACCCCTCAGGAACCCTGTGACACCAGCCCAGATGCGCTACAATGAGGCACATGGTCGGACCAGGAGAGTGATTGAGCGGACATTTGGTCTCCTGAAGAGCCGCTTCCGCTGCCTGGACAAGACCGGAGGGTCCCTCCCATATGCCCCTGCGAAAGTGTGCAAGATTATCATCGTTTGCTGCATGAACCACAACCTGGCAGTGCGGAAGGAGTTGCCTCTCATCCAGGATGACAATGACCAACATCCGCCACCTGTGGAGGATCCTGGCCTGGACCACGATGCCAGTGATGATGATGATGATGATGAGGGTGATGTCCGCACACAGCTAATCACCAACTTCTTTAGCTGAATGTGAGTATCCTGAGGTGTCATGTCAATGATGTGAGTTGGCATGATATGTGTAGGTGGTGCTCTGGTGCTGTTGGAGTGTGTCCATGGGCTACTTGACTGGATGTGTGTAGCGATGTGTGCTTACAGGTGGTATGTACTCCCCAACAGTGTTGACATGCTAACTTGGTTCTGGGTGGGTATCTTGTAACATGTATTGTGCATGAGTTTTGCTGTTCTGTCCTGTTCTCCATTGCTTTTGACTGTGTGTCATTTCTGTCCTTCACAGGGTACTTTCAGATTCGTTTGGTCAACTGTGTCCACCGACGACGTGATTGTACTTCCAGGGTGGTAGCTGTTGTGTCCCTACAGGTGATGTGCGCCACACCCATGGACTTCCTTCCTTCTACAGTTGTTGAATGTGTGCCCGCTGCCAGGTGGGATTACCTTGCATCTGTAGTGGTTACGACATGTTGCAACTATGTAATAAACCTGTGCTTCACTTTGTGATGTGCGTTGTCTGTGGTCACACATTTGACTGCCATTTGCTCACTGCACCTGTGGGCTACTTGACTACAACTGGGAATAGGTGTGGTGTCTGTGCATTGCACCGTCTTCCCTGGCAACATCAGTGTAGGCAATGAGTCAGATGGCCTAGGTGTGTATGTGTTGTGTAGCCCTGGTGGTGTGTCTCCCTAATATGTGTCACGTTGCCTTTACTCACATGCCTGTGTTGTACTTGCTGTTGCAGTTCGCATACACAGTGTAATTTTGCAGTTCATCATCCCCATAACAGCACCCACGTTGGAATCACAACAGAGGCAAGTATGGTGTATTAGTGTGTTTATTGTGATACATTTGTGTGAATAGTGCATAGGATGGGTAGTGCTGTACATATATCTTGCAATCAGAAGTTCCTAGGTGAATTGAAAGTCCTGGTAGACAAAATCCCCGGTATCGGGGCCACAGTTGTCTGAGACATTGGTCCAACTTGTACTCCCCAGGCAATGTGTGGGAGTTGTGTTGCCGTCAACAGGGTGAACAGTCTGTGCACAAAGGTGAACATCCAGAACAGGTTCAGGCTTCCTGGGAGTTGCGCTTGGCCATCCGCCTCTCACTTGCCCCTCCTCGGACGACCCCTCTTCTTTGGGGGGGGCCCCTCAAGTACAGGCTGCTGCGGTGCAGGGGACTCTCCGCCAGAGTCATCCTCCCTCCCTGTGGCAGTTGCAGTTTGTTCAGCACCAGATGTTGTTGGCACACAGGGAGGTGTGGACTGGTTGCTGTTCATCTGGCGGAGGCATTGTAAAATGTCCCTGTGCACCGCCGTCATCTCATGCAGTGCGTCCCACTTGGACTCCACGCGGGACATGTGTGAGTCCACGCGGGACATGTGTGCGTCCAAGCGGGCATGATGGGCAGCCTGCTGCTGTTTCATGTCTCTGAGGAGCCCCACTACCTAGCTGATATCTCCGGTGCTGGACTGGTACGCATCAGCTATGCGTACCAGTTGTGGGTCATCATGTACACCAGCAACATCTGCAAGCAGCGGCCTCTGTCACCCACCCCTCCCACCACCCCTGCCGACATGTGCAGTGCGTGCAGTGGCACGCACAGATGACCCTGGTCCACCTTGGGGGTTGGTGGTGGTGGTGGTGTCCATGGCCCCACGTTGGTCCAGGGTCCCTGTGCTGGTGTTGCTCCTTGTTCTGTCCATGTCGGCGGGGATGGTATTTGTGGTGACAGTCGTTGGAGGGGTGGGTGCAGTGGGTGCAGCTGGTGGTCCTGCTGGTGCTGCAGCTGGTGGTCCTGCTGGTGCTGCATGTAGACTTGCACCGGATGTGCCAGGTTGGTCTTCTTCGTCCGAGGAGGGCAGAGGCTGTACGACACCAGTGAGCTCTGCATCCTCTTGAGCTTGGGACTGGGACTCCTCAGCATCTGCTGCTGTGTCCCCATCATCACCTGTTTTTGGGAGACACACACAATGTATGTTATGTTTCTGCAGGCATCAATGGTTGACACACCTGACAGTTGTGACTGTGCCTCTGGGTGCGGGCCTGTACATTGCATTGTCCTAAGTCGTCACAGTCAGGGGTTGATATTGGTGTGGCACATTGTCCTGCATTATTTGGGCATTACTATGTATTTGTTGGGGTGTGAACATGGTCTGCATTGGTTGTATTTTGTTGACAGCCGGCCCTCCTTCCCACCCAGCCAGTCAGTTATCCCACCATGGACTGTGCTTGCATTGCAGGGAGTGGAAGTTGTCTCTCAGGATGTCAGTCAGTGGTGTCCTGCTGTTTGTTGGTGCAAAGTTGCCAGCAGGGCCTTGTGCTCCCCACAGCAGTAGCCAGTGTCAGCCATCTTGTGAGTCCTTCTCCACTCCCTGTGATGTGAGCATGGTTCAGGGTGGTGTTGATGGGACAGTTGTGGGGGTGAGCTATGTCTGTGACTGTGGCTCCCATCATGCTATTGCCTCCACCCCACTTCCCGGCATTCCCATACTTACTTGCTTTTGTGGGGAGTTCAGTGTGTGTGGGTGTGAGGGCAATGGCAAGATGGCTGACAGTGGTGTCCTGCTGTTGGTTGGTGTGCAGTTCCCAGCATGCCCTTGTGCTCCCCACAGCAGTAGCCAGTGTCAGCCATCTTGTGTGTCCTTATCCACTCCCTGTGATGTGAGCATGGTTCAGGGTGGTGTTGATGGGCCAGTTGTGAGGCTGAGCAATATCTGTGCCTACTACTCCCATCATGCTATTGCCTCCACCCCCCTTCCCAGCATGCCCATGCTTCCTTCCTTTTGACTCTGCTTCCCTGTGGGGTGGGCTGGCTGTGCTGACAGGATGGCTGGGAGTGTTGCCCTGGCAGTTGTTTGGCTAAAAGTCCCAAGAGTGTCCCTGTGCTTCACACAACATAACCCAGGGTGGTGGTTCTTTGTGGGATCTTGAGTTAGGATGTGAGGCATTGCATTCTCCCAGGTGGGTTCTGTGGAGTTTGTGTTGAGGGGGGTGTGAGGGGAGGTGCTTGTGACTATGGTCAGTGCTGCAAGTCCTCCTTCCCACCCAGCCAGCCAGATATCCCACCATGGAACGTGCTTCCATTGCAGGGAGTGGAAGTTGTCTCTCAGGATGTCAGTCA
This sequence comes from Calotriton arnoldi, assembly GCA_963921515.1. NCBI lineage: Eukaryota > Metazoa > Chordata > Amphibia > Caudata > Salamandridae > Calotriton > Calotriton arnoldi. Next base: position 34,364 of record CAWUFW010017561.1, read on the forward strand.
GTGGTATCCTGCTGTTTGTTGGTGCACAGTTGCCAGCAGGGCCTTGTGCGCCCCACAGCAGTAGCCAGTGTCAGCCATCTTGTGAGTCCTTCTCCACTCCCTGTGATGTGAGCATGGTTCAGGGTGGTATTGATGGGCCAGTTGTGAGGCTGACCAATATCTGTGCCTACTACTCCCATCATGCTATTGCCTCCACCCCCCTTCCCAGCATGCCCATGCTTCCTTCCTTTTGACTCAGCTTCCCTGTGGGGTGGGCTGCCTGTGCTGACAGGATGGCTGGGAGTGTTGTCCTGGCAGTTGTTTGGCTAAAAGTCCCAAGAGTGTCCCTGTGCTTCACACAACATAACCCAGGGTGGTGGTTCTTTGTGGGATCTTGATTTAGGATGTGAGGCATTGCATTCTCCCAGTTGGGTTCTGTGGAGTTTGTGTTGAGGGGGGGTGTGAGGGGAGGTGCTTGTGACTATGGTCAGTGCTGCAAGTCCTCCTTCCCACCCAGCCAGCCAGATATCCCACCATGGAACGTGCTTCCATTGCAAGGAGTGGAAGTTGTCTCTCAGGATGTCAGTCAGTGGTGTCCTGCTGTTGGTTGTTGCACAGTTGCCAGCAGGGCCTTGTGCTCCCCACAGCAGTAGTCAGTGTCAGCCATCTTGTGAGTCCTTTTCCACTCCCTGTGATGTGCGCATGGTTCATGGTGGTGTTGATGGGACAGTTGTGGGGGGGCAATATGTGTGACTACGACTCCCATGATGCTATTGGCTACACTGACTTGCCCAGCATACACAGAATTCCTTTCTTTCAGTGGTCTTCACTGTGTGTTGGTGTTGTAGTGGTGGCTACATGTCTGGATGTGTTTGTTAGTTCTATTTGTGCCACTGCCTAGCTGTAGTTGTAGTTGTGTTTGTACATGTGATGGCACGGTTAAATGTAACTTTGAGATGGCATGTGTTGTGTTTATCTGACTGACATACACATTTTGGGATGATTCTGTTCTGGTTGCTGTGTAATTGCTATGAGTGCATGGTTTGACTCTCCCCTTGACAGTGATGTGTGTGTGTATTGTGGCAGAATATTATGTACATTTGTTGTGTACTCACCAGGCTCTGGGATGTTCTCTAGTCCATATACGCTCACTGGCGGAAGGATGGCCCGCACCTTCTCCTCCCAGGGCCTGAGGTATACTGGCTTGGCAGGAGGGCCACTGCCGGTGTATTGGCTCAGGAGGTAGTCTTTCTTGAGCAGCTCCCGGACCCTCCTGCGCACGTCATACCACCTGTTCTGGATGTCGGTTTTTGTGCGCAGACATGGTGATTGTGCGTTCACCCTGTTGATGATCCTCTCCCACATCTTGGTTTTCTGGGAGATGGGGGTCTGTTGGACCAGTGTGCCAAACAGCTGTGGCTCTACCCTGAGGATCTCGTCTACCAGGACTTCCAATTCACAATCTAGGAACTTGTGATTCTTCTTGGGGGGCATGGTGATGGGTGGTGATGGTGAGTGATGTGTGTGTTGGTGTGCAGGTGAGGGTGTGTGGGTGTGTGTTTTGCTGGGTGTATGTGAGGTAGGTATTTGTTGGTGTGCTGATGGTGTGTGGCTTGTGTGAGGGATGAGCTGTGGGTGTGTGGTTGCTGTCTGTTGGGTGCTGGCAGTGGAATGGCATTTGCAAAGGATCATGGTTGGGATTTGTGTCCTTTATATGGGTGGAGTTGTGGGTGTGTCTTTGTTCTCTGTCCCCACCCCCCAGTATTTATTGGCTTTGTAATTGATTGTTTGGCCTTTTTTTGTGTAATTTTTCCTTTGTACTGTCTGTGCATGTTGGAAACGTTCTTGTGACCGAGTCGGACCCTGCATTTGTCTCGTACGGTGTTCTCCGTTTCGTTCACGCTGTGTTTGTGCAGTTTTCTATGCTGCGTACGCGTCGGTCGCGGTGTTTTGTGTTACTTCGGCTCGGTTTTGTATGCGTGTCGGTCGTACGGCTTGTCCTCCGTACGACTCGGTCGTGGTTTTCGCGCCTTGCATCGTACTTTGCGGTTTGGAGTTCGCGGGTACGTTTCGGTTGGATTTGTTCCGGGTGCGTGTCGGTCGGTTCGATTCGCGTGTTTTTCCGGCCGGATTGCTGTTTTCCGTGCGGCTCGGTCGTTCGGCTTGGGTTCGGTACGTGTCGGTCGGATTTTGCACGCTTTGCATCGTAGTTGGCATGTCGGGCGCCACAGGTACTTGTCGGTCGGAATAAATTCCGGCTCCGAGTCGGTCGGTGCTTTTTCCGGCCCGAATCGGAATCGACCCCGCTGTCTAATCCCTAAATACACCCCAAGCTGCCCCTACATCACCCACATTTTAACAATTACAGTACATCCTGCCGAACACTGCCTATGTCCCTCTGACAAGTACAGCTAGCCAGAAAAAAAAAAAAACGTTTCCTTTAACAGTTCCTCTGTGATATCTACATCATCCTGCTAACCCACATGTTGTTATCATCCATTAGTACACTGCAAGCATACCCATTTCAACATCATTGTATCACTATAATTCACTTAGACGTGAATCCTTAATAAGTTTGTTAAAACCAATGTCTTTATAGTATTTCACCATGTACTGTAAATTGCATTACACATGTAAAGGGATTAGTAGTAAAAAAAAAAAAGGTTAAGCTGCTACAAAAGAGCTCTTAGCATGACCTTCACATCACTACAATCCCCTGAGCTTCCCATTCCACTACAGTATGTCTTATTCAACAATTAAAAGCTCCCCTGAGATGATATTTAAGTGCAAACAAGGGTAAATCAGAATTACAAGAGCAAATGGAATGTTTTACAGCTGCAGTTAATTCACAAAAAATGACCTTCTAGCTGTAAATGTTATCACCCCAATATTAGGGGTGGGCTGAACTTGTGGAATTTGTGGAATTCCTTGGAGTTACAAAAGATCTCCACAAGATTCCACAGAGTTCCATCAACGGGCATAAATAGGCCTGTCGCGTAGGTCGTGCTGTGATTTTGTGCCAGGAGCACGCTCAGCTCTGAAAAATGTGCGCGAGGGGACACCTACTCGAGTTGATTTTGCTGAAGCTCGAGTACATTTTCTACTCGAGCTGCTGCCTTCTGAACGCGAATGGTTGTGATGGCCCGTTACCGCCCGCATTGGAAAAATCTCCAGGGATGTTGTTCTAGCATCTGAAAATCGTGCTAGGGGATGCCAAATATCGCTCACGCTGGCAAACTTACCATTTTAGTATGCACATGAGAAAACAAATTGTCGTGTGGTTTGTGGCCTCATTGTCTACATTGCTAAGTTGGCTTAGGCCTGGCTGCCATGATGCATTTTTGCACACTTTACTCTGTGACTTTGTCTTTCCAGACTTTGCTTGTGCCCTGCTATACTAGAACTGTCTGCCTTTTTGCCTTTCACCTTTTCTCCTGTTCCCTGTGGGTATTGTCTGCACAACATGTACAAGGTCGGAAAACAATGTCCCTTGTTCTTGCTGATCTGGCCAGCCCCTCGCACTTAGACATAACACGAAGTACAGCTGCACTGGAGAAATTCGTGTGCTTTTAATATTGTGATTTCGATGTTTGTGGCACTCGGAGAAAAACCTTTCCAGAGAGAAGAGTTGTGCTTGTCTGATGATGTAAACCTTGCATCTAGATATTGAGGTATGAGGGTCCGCCTGACAACACCCAGAGGTCTTCTATTTTTATAATAAACTAGTAAATAGCCCGGGGAGGGTGGTAAGGCCATTTTGCCCTATATCCAATGCTTTATGAAATGCTTTCCCCGTTTGTATTCTATGGAATTGTAACTATGCTTCTTATTTTATCATTATGCATTTTGCTGATAGTACTGGCACGTGTACTGTATCTTAGAGCACGATACTTGAAATAAACATTTTAAACTATACAGTGTCTCTTATTACGCACGTTGTGGACAAGTATGAGTGAGATATGAAAGGGTGTTCTTGCTCCCGCGAGTCCTGAGAGAGACCGTGTTCTGGGTTGTCTAATCATTGGTAGCTGCGCTGCGAATGAGACGCTAAAGCTAGTCGGATTGGGATTGTGGGTACTAAGGTGCATGGTTGGCTCACCACTATACGGAGTGTGCATAGCTCTGTGTATGTGCAAAATCCCTACAACATGGCGCCACCAACGTGGGGCTTCTTATCTGCGAGACGCTTGAGTAGTGCTTGTGCTTGTCCACAACACCCTTCGCATACACTTCCGGAAACGTGTGTGAGGGTGATACCTCCTATATTGACGTTTTTATAGGTTCTTTCAAGCTTGAAGTTATTAAAAGGTGTTTAAGTAAACCCCTTATTGCGCTGCCTCATATTAGGTTGTCGATCATTTCTGGTCTTAATGGCGGATATAAATATACCGGCACATAGCCGCGCTGCGCTCCGGGCTCATTTACTGGCTTATGGAGTGCCAGACGCGGGTGCCGCACTCATCTTTGTGGTGCAGGCTGACACGGCTCACCACTTTGAGGTGTTTTACTCTTGGGTCACTTTCCCGGCGGTGGATGGAACGGACAATTTGTTTCATGAGTACGCTCTCACTGCCATAGCCAATGCTTATCAGCCTTATCAGGCTCTTGAAGTACCACTTACGGCATGGCAACACCGTATTTGGTTTAATGGCGCCCTCCCACATCCGGTCACCCCGGTTCGTTTAGGCCCCCTATCAATAGACGGGGCCACTTGGCCGGGTATACCCCACATCCGCGTTATTTGACGCTTACGGTTGATGAACTGAGTGCATTGCATACGTCTTTGATACGCGTTCACAGAGCTTTAGTACAGTATGTTACAGGCAACGTTCAGGGAGCCCCTCCTGGAGTTGCGGTGCATCCAGCTGGACCGGGCGGTGTAACCATAAGTCCCGTCATGGTTAATTCAGTGATGGGCAAGCGCCCACAAAATAAGGATGATTTGCCTTATTGGCTTGCAGAAAAATTTGACCAGCTGGAGGCAGTTTTTCCCAATACTTCTCCTGTGGAAAAACACAGGATTTTGACAATTAGTTTGCCGAAAGACTTAATTCCCGAGTTGGCAGAATGCAACAACTGGGGAAAGGTATTCGCAGCAGTATATGCGAAGCGTTTCGGCACTCCTTCCATGACAGTTCTCCGCTCTGTAATTAAACGAGTACAGGATGAGCATGGCCCTGAAGCGGCTATGGAATTGGGGATGAGACTGGTGGGAGTGTTCGATGTAGTGGCTGATCTAATACTTGCGAACGTCAAGCGCGATGCAGTTAACTTTCAAGTAGCTAATGCTTTGGCTTTAGTCCCAGAACCGGACAAGCCACGCGAACTACCGAAAATTATTGCACAGGCTTATAAAACCATTGGCCGCAATAGCCTGGGAGTTAAGCCTTTTGCTAAAACGCAAACTCAATCACAGCCACAACAAAAAACTCAATCTGAGAAAGATGAGAAACCGTTCTTTACTAAAAAGAACTGGAGGTTGAAGAAACAGGGTAAGCAACAGAAGAAACCAGGGTCGTGTGGCGCATCCCCAGTTTCCGTATCTTCTGAACGCACTTATGATTTGCGCGACAGAGCGAGAATTAAATCTCCAGAGAGATTTCAAGTCCCTGATCCGCGTTCTCCTCGTTCTTCACAGGCACCATCAACCTCCCAGACTGGTGGAGGAGATCGCCAGGGTAGAGGTAGGGGTCGTGAGGCTCCACAGGGACGAGACCAACCTCGACAACAAGTCCGAGGGAAACCAGAAGAATTTCCACGTTCTCGCCCACAGTTTCAGAAGAAAAAAGTTGCAGCTTTAACAGCGAGGTATGCCACAGACGGTGAGAACGAGACTCCTGAATTGGACGTGGGCAGTTACGCTCCTAGACAGCGCTGCGGAAGTTACCATAGTGCGGGAGGCACTACGTCCTCATGTGGAGGCGACAGCAACTGACACATTCATTACTGTCGAGACAGCTGACGCCCGAGTGGCACCCCTTGACAGACTATTTAACATTGTCATTCAAATTGAAGGTGATATTGAGCGTGTGATTAAAGGGAGTTTTTGGGAGAATCTGACCTCGTCTTACGACATTTTGTTGGCCGAGGCGGATTGACCACCCCCATTCGTACTTGCTGCTCGTAGAGGGGAGGAGGTAATCCTTCCGAGCTTTTCTCGTCATGTTCCCAAGGACAAAGCAGAGGCTCTCGCAGTTGAATGGGGTGGGGCCCTGGCTCCGGCGTTATACCGTAATCACGTGGGCTGGGACGAGGATTCTCCACCCCATGATATACCATTGCGGTCGCTGCCACAGCCACAACCCCAATATCCCATCCGGCGGGAAGCTAAAGGTCCCGTTTCCGACATTCTGACACAGTTAGAATATCAAGGAGTAATTGAAACATGCGTGTCACCAATGAATAATCCCCTTTTCGCGGTTTCTAAACCCGATGGATCGTACCGCCTAGTTTTGGATTACCGACATTTGAACTCTCATTGTCGGACCTTTGCGGTACAAAATACCCACAGTTCTGCGCTTGTAGACAGTCTTGTTCGTAAAAGATATAAAACGACACTTGACCTATCCAATGGATTTTACACGCACACTTGTCCCCGGAGTGCAGCCAATGGAGCGCTTTCACTTCCGGTGGTAAACAATTCAAATTTTGCCGTTTGCCCATGGGCTATAAGAACAGCCCGGGTGTCTTCGCCGCCCGTGTTGTCTCTTTGTTGGACAGCATAGACCCAGATGCGTGTTCGTAATTTTGCCAAATCTCACATTGCTGAATTTACCGTTTTGTTTTTGGGCTATGTGCTGGGCTATGAGCTCAACAATGAAGGTAAAGGCTTAGCTCCCCATTTCTTGGAGAAGTGCGCACTTTTGCGCCCTCCGACCACCCTGAAGAAGCTTCAGTCATTACTGGGATTTCTAAACTTCGGGCGTACTTACATTCCCGAATATGCCCAGCGTATCAAGCCTTTGATACAACCTACCTTTTCGAAGTCATGCTGGCTTTCTGAGCATTCCTCTACACTGCAATCTCTGCAGTCTGTTCTACTTGAATCTAGATTCTTGTTGACTTGTGATAACCACACGAACCTGGTGATTAGAATCGTTCCAGGGGCAGTGGGTTTCACGTACTTAACCTTTAACGAAGGTGACACAGTACCGATTGCATACAAGTCACATCTTTACACTTCAGCGGAGTTGCGCTTTTCCTCTGTGGAGAAAGTTTTGACTGCAGTGCAAATGGCGATTCTAAAGGAACGCGCACTGGCATAGGGAAAACGCATTTTGGTGGTAACACCATATCCTGCCCTTGAGGCAGTGACGAAGGCTAGTGTACCGAACTCTAAGGCATTGCACCCCAGTTGGATACAATTGGCTACCTCTTTGATGTCCCCGGATGTCACTTTTATCTTTGATTCCTCTCTTCAGACACAGGAGTTTTTACAGTATGAATTTGTTCATCCTCCTCCTCTGTCTTTGCTACCGCTTGAGGAGTACGAATGTATTATATATACCGATGGTTCGGCACAACCGGCCACGGGTTCCAAGCATGCTTATTCAGCAGCATGTGCTATTGTTGCAGGTACCATGGTGAACGGTGAGTTCAAATCGACTGTAGTGCACACACAGGCACTAGGAGACAGTACTGCACAATTGGCCGAGCTGCGTGCTTTGGTGCTCGCACTTGAGTTCGCTAATCCAGACGTGACGACCCTTATTGTATGCAATTCTTACTACTGTGTTCAATCTTTCAATGACAATCTATTCTTTTGGTCGCAAAACGACTATAGAGATGCAAAAGGCAGCACAATTAAGCATTGTGTGGGCGCACACGCTGTCGGTAACGGTTTGGCAGATGAAGCTGCCAAATCAGCAGTAGCCACGTGCCCAGTAGCAGCAATTACAAGATCCATGACTAAAATAGATAATGATATTTTGGCAGCTATTGCTGCAACAAAGGAAGGTGCTAGTTACCCACAGGGTTTCCCTTCCAAGTACTCTTATCAGTACAGTCCCAAACAGGTTCCTTACGTAAGAATTCCAGACGTTGGTGATCGGCTGATTCCCAACGCGGACCGCAGACCTTCCTTGATAACGGCCGCACACGAAGGCTTGGCTTCGGCCCATGCTGGCGTATCTGCGACTGTTTCCATCTTGCAGCAGCATTACTGGTGGCGTGGTCTATATAAACAGACCCGTACTTATGTGCTTTCTTGTGACATTTGTCAGCAAATTAAGCCTTCAACGGTTACACGACCACCACAAACACAGCTCTGCATTTTTAACAGACCTTTTGGGTGTGTTTACCTGGATCACTGCAGTCCTTTTTCTTCTGACACTGCATATAAGTACATCTTAGTTGCAGTAGACTCGTGCACACGTTTCATCTGGGTTTGGCCACAACGGAGTGCTGACGCTCGAAATGTCATAAGGGATTTGCGTGTCTTTGTGGGAATTTTTGCCTGCAGCACCTTCCAGTCCGACCAAGGTCCAGCGTTCGCCTCTAAGGCATACAAGGACGCAATGGGGTCACTGGGGATGCGGGTGCAATTTTCGTCTCCATATCGGCCTGAGGGCAATTTGATTGTTGAACGAATGAACCGTGACTTAAAGCAATCCTTGACAGCTAGAGTCTTAGGTACTGGCAGGAACTGGCTGGCCCACTTGTATAGCGTACAACATGCACTTAATAATCTCCCTAGAAGATCTCTGGGTGGGCGGACCCCATACGAAATGCTCTTTGGCATACAAATGTTTGTGCCCGACCTTGATGGTCAAGACATGGAGGCGCAATCCGCTATCTTTGATGTAGATAATCATTCTACTATGTTGCAGGACTTACAAGAAGCCCGTGACAAACTTGAAAACGAACATTTACCTTCAGCCACAGATGCTGCGCTGCAGATTCCGGTTGCCGGCTGGCTTCCGAAGGTTGGAGATCTGGTCCGAGAGAAGGTGGAGAACAAAAAAGAATTTGGCCCCTCTTATCATGCACCAGTTCCAGTCCTTGGCTTGAAGGGTACCCGTACTGTCATCTTACCACCGCTTCCTGGTCGCAAGGACAACAGATACATCTCAGTGGACAATGTCAAGCTACAACATCTGGCCGATCCTGAATAGCGTAACACCAGCGGTCTCCTGTCCAGCCATTTCTAGGACTCATGTTTGTGGCCCTCCAGCCCACACGGTCACTGATGTTGCCATTGAGATGGTAGATTTGCCTGATCGCCTGCTCGACTACCCGGATTCCCCCTGCAACGAGGAGACCGAGTATACATACCCAGCCAACGAGTCGGTGGCTCACCTACCAACAACGCCACTGAGCCCAACCCGTTATTCCTTTGATTCGGCTTCCACCTCATCACTTATCCCGTCCAGCTTCAGTGTTTTTATCTCCTGGTTCAGAGACAATTTTTTGGTCCCACCATGGACATACATCTGGTTGGTACTATTCCTGATTTTTCTGTTCATGTCCATTGGCTTTGTGACAGTTTTTTTCTTGCTCATTAATGGTCACTATTTACCAGAATGCTCTGCAGTGAACTGTGTCGCTGGAACTTTGGCTCCGCATTCTTCTTCTCACATCATGAAGCGTGACCACACATTTGTGAACATTTCAGCTTTCCCAGTCGCTGATGGCATCGTATGGGATGTGGTAAATTTCCAAATTCATGGACCAACCGAGATTATTAATGTACCAAATGTCCTCCGTGTTTCAATGGGTGATGTCGTTAAAAGTAATATTCATTCTGACGATTGGGATGTGCATGCCGTTGAATCGTTATTTTCTGATTTGAAATATTATGCTGCTTTTAATGCTGAAGACCTGTATTTAAATTCTGCGAGTTATGCTGACTTATATTGTTACCAGCATTGGGGCAACCACTTTCTCCATAAACCAAGTACTCTTTGGGGTCCTATTAATTACACTCAATGGGAACATTGTCCGACCCCTTTGCCCGGTAGCTCCCAAACTCTTCGAAGTAAATTTACTTACTTTACAGACTTTGATAGATCTAACCCTGGGTCCTATTATTTTAAGTTGAACACTTCGTCCACACAGAAGATCATGTTGACCCACACCAAATTGCTATATTCGGGTTCCTTCTTGAACACATTAGCGGTGGGTGGTTATGAACACTGGCAGGACACCATTGACTTAAAGTCTATTTGGGGCACCAAGTCATGGCAGGTCCAAAGCACGGAAGCCTTACACTGTGCTTGCCTGATCCCGGCCCAAATTTTATTTTTAAATCATACAATCTATCAAACAACGTGTTGGGGTTTGGCTACTTCCAAACAATTAAATGCACCATCCATTCCCGTATTGTCTTCTACTCCCAATGAGAGCTTGCATTTCAATATTTCCCTTGCCAATTTGCAAGCTCTGTTTCAAAACAATTCGTTTAATGTCTCTATGTTTGTTCAGTCACCCTGGTTGGCTTGGCCCATAGCATCGAATGCCTGCCGACTGCGTTTCCATGACTCAGCTCCTGGTTACAAACAGGATAGGCCAGATCCGAGGTTTTCTGACTCTCGTACTGTTACAACGTATTCTGTTGGTAAATTATGTAAACAGTGGTTGCAGCACTCTTCATTAGATTCTGTGAAACAACATTTATCCCTCCTATCAGGTAACATTGATCTGTCCGATTTTGTTCTGGGGCCTCGTGGCCCTCGACCTAAGAGATTCATTTATGAAACTTACAATGAACTCTGGAAGCTTTCGCAAATTGAAGCTGCTTCCCATCTTCGGGAAATAGATCAAGCAAATTTAGAAAAGGAGCTTGCTGTTGTTGACAATAGTATTAATACCCTGTCTTCCCGCATTTACACATTAGAGAATATTGTTTCCTCTGTTGTTGATATTGTACAAGATGATGTGTCTGTGTTATATCATGGTCAGAATCAATTGCGTTCAGTAATGCAGTTTGCATGGACTTTGCAAACACTCAAAATGGGTAAAGCTCCTTGGCATTTTTTGAACACCTCTGCCTTATTCTTGCCGTTTAATTTAACTGAAAAACAGCAATTCATGTCCATGAAAGATGCAACATACACTCTCTTGCATATCGAAAAAATAGAGCCCTTCCCATTCTCTGTGGCGGAATTGGATTCTGCAGTGTGGCTAGTTCACGGGGTTATCGCTTTGCCTTTTTCTTTATTTGAGTTCAGTTCCTGCATGAAACATTATCCTGTTGGCCGTTTTCAGCATTTAGGCAGTGCCTTCTTGCATGAACTTTGGTCCCTTCCTTTCATGTACCGATGCCTTAGGGACGGAAAGAAAGTTTTTCTCACAGGTGAGTCATGTGATTCTACTGTGGGTCATTCCCTGATTTGTAAAAACATTAAATTGCACGGGGCTTGTAATGTTTCGGCTACGAATCTTGCTTGTGTTTTAAAGGGCATTCCTGCTCCTGCTATATCTCCTACTTTCACTGTGCTTGCAAATGGTAGCTATCTCCTTCTGAATAATCAGGACTGCTGTGGCATGCTGGCCGGCATACCCTATATTGTAACAGTTTCCCACCGGGTTGTCGCTGCAAAAATGTGCTTATTTCATCCCCCGCACGACATCATAGATAGTTCCATTTGGCCTTCCATTCCAACGTTGAAGGCGGATTTCAATAAATTGAGCAGAATAAAGATGCTATTATTGAACCAGGAGGTTATGCTCACATCCGCACGGGAGACATTCATCCTCCAGGTGGCTAGTACCCACAGTGAGATACAGGCCCTTTTGAACACGAACCTCCCACAACATTTCGGTGAGCTGATTCACCGTGTTTTCAATGCATCTCGCACCGAAGGTCTTGTGCACTTTTTTAAAGTTGTGGGCTCTGGCCTTGTTACCTCCTTTCAAACTATATTTGGTGTAATACCGGCTTTTATTCATTCTATTTTTTCCAGCGTCTTTGGCGGCTTTCCTTTGCTCCTCGCCTTAGCGGCTGGTATATTGCTTTTGGTCTGTTTGCTACGCAATGGCTGCACTTCCTGGGGCCCTCCTCGACCAAAGTCGACTCCTGATGCTCCGTGAACGCATGCTCATCGGCTTCGGCATCCTAATATTGACGACACTCAGTGTGTCCTATAGACTTTCTTTTCGCTTTGCGTATTTCACTTGCGTGCAACCTGTGATGTCTTGCATCCGATGTCCTTTCTCTTGGTCCTTGGATTATTGCCGTCCCTTGTTCTTGCAGATCTGGCCAGCCCCTCGCACTTAGACATAACACGAAGTACAGCTGCACTGGAGAAATTCGTGTGCTTTTAATATTGTGATTTCGATGTTTGTGGCACTCGGAGAAAAACCTTTCCAGAGAGAAGAGCTGTGCTTGTCTGATGATGTAAACCTTGCATCTAGATATTGAGGTATGAGGGTCCGCCTGACAACACCCAGAGGTCTTCTATTTTTATAATAAACTAGTAAATAGCCCGGGGAGGTTGGTAAGGCCATTTAGCCCCATATCCAATGCTTTATGAAATGCTTTCCCCGTTTGTATTCTATGGAATTGTAACTATGCTTCTTATTTTATCATTATGCATTTTGCTGATAGTACTGGCACGTGTACTGCATCTTAGAGCACGATAGTTGAAATAAACATTTTAAACTATACAGTGTCTCTTATTACGCACGTTGTGGACAAGTATGAGTGAGATATGAAAGGGTGTTCTTGCTCCCGCGAGTCCTGAGAGAGACCGTGTTCTGGGTTGTCTAATCATTGGTAGCTGCGCTGCGAATGAGACGCTAAAGCTAGTAGGATTGGGATTGTGGGTACTAAGGTGCATGGTTGGCTCACCACTATACTCCAAGGTCCTATTATCCTGTGCAAAGCTCTGTGTATGTGCAGAATCCCTACAACAAAATCTACCACATGGTGATTAGCGGAATTTGCCCAGTAATCTGCATTACAAGAGTAAAGTGGGGTCACCAAATTTCTGCCAATTCCACTGGCAGAAAGGAATATTTCAACCACCCCTACCCAATACAGAATTATGTGTAAAAGCATAATATTAAGTGGGAGTAAATACTAATCAAGATGAGAGTTTGCATTCCCAACAGTTGTCATTCTTGGAAGTTTATGAACACCCACAGTCTGAGAATTCACAAATTTCTCTCTGAAACCTTTCCACCATGATATTGGTTTGTGGATTTAATCAAGGGAGAGAAAATGTCGTTCAAGAGTGGGAATGAACGTAGCACACCCAAAGGCAAAAATATTACCTGTAGATTATAAAGGATGAAAGAACCATTGACAAAGCCAATAGGTCTAGCTGTAGTGTGATAATGGAGCTAAACACAGACATTCATAAATGCTGCACGCATGCGTTGTCAAGTCTGCCTTATACACTTTGAGAATGAAGGAAAAACTAACAAAATGATTGCTTTCGGTATACATGTATTTAGGTGATGAAGAATTGATCATGACAAACAGTGTGATGACTTAGTGTACCTTTGAGATTTGATAAGATTCTTCAAGAATTAGCAATTAGCATGAAGTGAGAAAGTGTTTTCCCTCTGGTTGCAGCCAAAGCTCACTTTATGTATATTTTAAAGAATTGGCATTTCGAAGTGTGCCATTATACTCTGTATACAATTCAGCATTGTTTCAAAACAGAGCCTAATCGAAAACATAAGGGCACATGTACTATCATTTCATGCATTTCTGCGCAGCAAAGGAACATGCTGCACTGCATTGCATCAAAGGGAGAGAGCAGAAGTTCTCCATATTTACAAAGACATGGAGCATTTGTGCTCTCTCCTTGTGGTGCTGCACTGCATGCTGCCTAGCGCCAACGCAGGCACCATTTCATCATAGTGCAAGGCTGCTTGTGTGACGGGCAGAATTGTTTTTGTGCTGGAAAGGACACCTTCCTTCACAAAAACAATCCTTAGAAGCATATTCCTCTTTCTGTATGTGCGGTATTCTTCTTTCTGGATGTGCTGCAAAATGTAGCACATACGGAAAGATGAAGTAAGAAGGAGAAATAAAGATATCTCCCCTTGTTACTCGTCTCTCAGATAGATGAACCATTTTAGTGTAACCCTATGTTTATAGGTCTTTCTAATTCTGGGTTTGCATCAAAATACATGGGTGGATGCATGGGAGCACCCATGCTCCTCCCATGTAACCACTATCCAATGCAAAGTAACGCAAGGGCAGTGCTATGCTTTGCTTTGAGTTACTTTGCATTTACTAAAACACCCAAAGCCACGAAAAGTGGCTTTTAATGGATTAGTAAATGCCCAAAATGATTATGTGTTGGGGCAGCAATACAAAAGTGATGCTGCCTTGATGCAAAATGGTTGTAAATCTGGGTCATAATTCACAAACTTTCCAAGAATTATGCCTGGAATATTTCAACTAGCACAAATGTCCAGACACACCACTGAAAGTTGTGTACATTATAAAGTGTCATAAATCTGCATCTATTCAGAGGTGTTATCCTGTGTTTCAAATTTAAAACATTTTACATGATTTGGGTTCAAAGTGCATTGGGGTTTCCAATGACTGCTAGGCATGCACAAAGTAAGGTGAGACATTTACGGAGGTTGCATCCTTCGCAGTCACATTTCCGATCTGCAGACAGCACAAGGTGAAATAGTAAAGTGCTCAAATACTGTCAAGCGTAGTGACACCATAGAAAACTATATATATATAAATAATTTAGGGGCTCATTACGATGGCGGGCGGAGGCACAACCGCGGTGCTGGCGGTGGCGGAAAATGTATTTTTCCGCACTCCAGCAGCGGTCTTCGCAGCCGCCATATTACAATGTGCAAACATAGCCCATTTTCCGTCCGCTGCGGAGTGACGTGAACCGCCAGAAATTTGCGCCCACCACCGCGGCGGAGGCAGCCAATAGAGACACACCGCCATGCGGAATGACGTTCCGTCTGTTAGATTTAAAATTCCCTTTCCTATGATGTTTCTGTCGAGCTGTTTTAGATTAGCAGTGTGTGGCTAAATTAAATGCATGGATGTTCACATACAGTAGCCTGTCAGGTATTCTCCGTAGTATGCAGGCCTCATTAACCAGAGTAACGCCATTTTGTTTTTCGGAATCCTTATAAGACTGCCTGTGCTGTGCTCATGTTAGGCCTTAGAGTTTAGAATCGCTTGCCTCAGCAGAACATCGCATTTTGTTAGGTTTTCTGTTCATGTTCAAGGCTGCAACTCGACTTGCTAACAGTATAATTATTTTGCTCTGCATTCCATTGTATACATGTAACTCTGCTCCCACGTTAAGAGACGGTGAGACTCGGCACAGTGGCCTTGGGCTGCTGATAGTGTACCCATCTGGCAGGTGTTAGCCCATCTTTCTGTGCCTTCTTTGTTCGTGTCCGGCTCCGGCCGGTACTTTTCCACCGAAGGCGTGGCTGAAGCCTCCTGAAGGGTTTATCTTGTATTAGCGAGGGTTGGGGAGTCAGTCCCTCTACAGCCATCTCAGGGTGCAGGTTATGACGGACTCCTCTGCAGAGTGACGGTAATAAACACTTGTTTGTATTCTCTACTGTCTGACTGACTGTTCATTCTGGGAAGGCATAGCAGATGGTCATAAGTACCCGCGTAGCCCTAGAGGGCCACGTCCTTCAGTTGGCGCCCAAACAGGGACCCCACGAAAGTGCCCCCTCACCCGTAATCGGGTTTGTAGGGGCTGGGGTGGTGTCTGGTCAGTCGGGCGGATCGGGGCCCCTTACATATAAGACCGAGCTTGGTTCTCGCAGCTGCCCAGCCCTCCTGATTAGACGGATCTCCGGCTAGTGGCCCTTGGCTGGGGTCCTGAAAGGCGAAACCTTGGAGCTGACCGTTTGGTCCGAGGTGTCGACAGTGGAGAATAACTTTCTTGACCTGTGTGTACCAGGTGAGTGATTTGGTTCTTGGAAAATGGCGCCATTCTTCGTTGACACGTGCCTGCGGGCCGTGTCCTGGTACAGTCTCTGACTGTCTTGTTGTCTGTTGTCTTGGACTTGGTGGGTCTGCGGACCCTTGAGGGACACAGAGCGCTTGTGAGCGGCCTGCGGGCCAACTGGAAATTGACCTCTTTGTGAAAGGTCCGGGACCGCTCACAGGTTTTCTGCCAGGTCGACTGGAAATTTGATTTGCTTTTGAAAAAGGTCTGGGGATAGAAGCCTGTCCTCCTGTATTGGTGCAGTCTTCGGACTATCTTGTGTGCAGTTTGTGAACTGCCTTGCTTGAACGACACGAGTCGACGGGCTGTGTCTTGGTGCAGTTTAATACCGTCTTGGTTTGTACTTGGGTTTGCGAACCCTTAGAAAAGACACAGAGTGTTCGTGAACAGTCTGCCAGGCCGACTGGAAATTTGGCCCGTGCTCGAAAAGGTTTGGGACTGTTTGCAAACAATCTGCCAGGCCAACTGGAAATTTGGTCTATGCTCGAAAAGGTCTGGGGCTAGAGCCTGTCTTCTTGAATTTGGTACAGTCCCCGGACTGTTTTCTTGAACGTAGTACAGTCTCAGGGCTGTCTACCTGTCTTGGTGCGGTCTTTTGACTGTTTTGATCTGGGCTGATTTGTGGCTTGCTTGTTGTGAATTGAGTGTTATGAGGTTTGTGGACTGACGTCGGTGGTGGTGTTTGTGAAATGCGTGCTTGAGTGAGTAGCGACTGTGCTTTCCGGACAGTGGTCCTGGTTTGTAAATGGTTTTCGTTTCTTTTGTGGGTGTTGTCTGTCCGGGACAGGGCGTGTGTCTATGTTAAGATGCCTTGTTTCAGTAAGTTTGGATGTTTTGGATGCCGATGCTGTTCTAAGAGTGCGCAGCTGGAAGAGAGTCAGCCCGCCCCTCCGGAGGGTACCCCGAGCTTTGACATGTATGTCAAACACGGTCTTGGCCCTACTATGTTTAGCACGTTGTGGAATAAATATACGAGGGACAATACTGAGCTGCAATGGCCACTTACTGGTTCTTTTGATGAACAGAAAATTAATTTCCTGCAGGATAAATTGTTTGCTAAAAGGAGTAGACAGTCCATGTTCGATTCTTTGAGGGTGTGGCAGAAGGAAGCAAAGGAGCGGCGCATGAGGGAAGAAAAGATGGCCCGGAGGAAAGAGACACAAACGATTACACAGAAGGCATTAGCCTATGATAGGGATAAGATAGAGAAAGGCATGGAGCGCGAAGACAGAAGGTTCCAGCTACAGGCTGATAAAAGTTATGTGGTTAGGGAGGAAGGAGACAAACTAGTTGAGGAGCTTCTGGAATCTCACCCTCCGCCGCCCTATGCCCCGCAGAGAGTATACCCTACGATCCCTACTTCCCCAGTCCCGACTTCCGGAGCTGCCCAATCCAGTATTTCAGGCAATGTTGCATCAGCCCCGGCCTCGCTTGCTTCTCTTACACCTCCTCCGCAGGTAGTGAACACGGACGCCGTCCCTTCCCCTGCACTGTCCCTCCCTTCTCCTGACTCGTCTCTGGGTTCCGCCTCATCAGCTACACTTCCCCTTACACCCCCAACGCTGACCCCTTATGTGATGGTGCCTGTTTCTGCCTCTGCTCTCTCCTCCGGAGGCACCACGCCTCAAACGCCATTACACATCGAGACTCCTACACGTGGACTCTCTGACACCAAATGGGCAGCAGCGCAGGATCGCGTGAAGAAAGTGTTAGTGCGCTCAGCTGTGGGACTGGAGGAGAAACAGATGGTAGCGAATCAGGCAGCTCAGTGGGCTCTGCACCCGATTTATAGTGTAGAAGATATTTGGAGTGTGATGAAAGACTATGAGCCCTTCATAAAGCAGCATGCCCTTAAACACATGTCGGCCACTCTGATACAGTTGTGGGAGCAGTGCTTTCAGGGCACGGCGCCGCAGATTATTTATGACATACGAGACCGAATATATGTTACAGACATGGCCCGAATGAAGTTTTTAGTAATGTGACTACACTGGTGGGTTACTGAGGCCGATTATTCCAGAAGGTTCCACTATTAGGGACACAGCACTCCATGAGGGAGGTCCATCCCAATTATCATCCTGAAATACCAGAATTACGTGACTCTACAGATACTGTAATAAGACAGCGGGTTGACGCTCGGTTTCAAGAACAGTGGATTTATACTCCTTGGATAAGGAGTGAGGTCCTTTCCCTAAAGGGTCAGCTACCCGACCCGAGGAAAAATCCCACTGCATATTATAAAGAACCGACAGAAGCGGCCTCCTCAACAGTCATGACGCTGGCTGACATAGAGTTATTCTTTGGCTTGTTGGTACCGGTAGATGTATGGAGGCAGGTCCATACCCAAGACCAGGAAACGGAATTGGGGGGCACTTGGGAGGAGATTAGAGCATGGGATAAGGAGCGAAAACCCGGTGAGAAGTCCAAAGCAGAGTTGTTAGCCTTGCCAGGGTGTATTATCGCCTACATGTACTCCCTTATCCCACCGAAGAGAGTGGACTGGGATAAGTTGACTGCGTGTCGTCAGAAGAAAGACAAGAGTGTGTCTGACTTCTTTGCTAGATTTGAAGGGGTGTTCTTAGACTTTAGTGGCCAGGATTTGTCACAAGAGGGTGGTGTTCGATTGTTTGTGAACAGGTTTGTCACCAATTTGCTCCCTGAGATTGCCGCCCGATTGCAGGCCTCAGAGAGTACTTAGACGACGTCCTCCCCGTCAGTTATATTGAGCATAGAGAGAATGAAGACAAACACAGGATGGCGAAGAAGACGAAAGATTTGAAAACCAGAGTGTTGATGCAGCAAGTTGCAAGAGGAGGAAGTAGAGGACGTGGTTCGGGCTCGGGTACGAGGGGCCCCTGGTCTAACAGGGGTGGCACTTCGAGTGCGCCCGTGGGACCCAACAAATATGTGTATTGTAAAAAGGAGGGGCATTGGCGGAACGAGTGTCCGGAATTATCGCAGAGAGGTGGGGCTCCGAGAGACAGAGGTTTTGGAGGTAGAGGATGTGGAGCAGGAGGCCGAGGGGGAACGTAGCCCGACAATACAACAGACAATAGGCAGAGCGGAAACTATTTTGACGACCCTCGGGGATGACAGTACTATCATGACGACTATGACCAGGATGAGTTGACGGGGTTGTCCCACAGCTAGGACAGTGGAGGGCAGGGCGAGGGACAAGTTCCGGTGCCTGTAGATCAGTGTGGACCCTATGTCACTGCGGATATGCAAGGCTCCACTGAAACATTTCTAGTTGATTCAGGGGCTATGAATAGCTCTGTTTCCCATTCCCTAGTCCCGGGGGCAGCTCTGTCTAGCCAAATTAATATTTCGGTGGGTTTTTCAGGCGTGCCGGTTGTTAGCCCCATTTCCAAACCCCTTGCTTTGACTATTGGTCCCTTTACAGTTGACTCCCCATTTTTATTGACATCTAATTGTTGGAGAGAATTTATTGGGGTTAGATTTGCTGAAAAGAATTACATGGGACAATATATTGTTCCCCGGACGGGGTCCACATGACTGTAGGCCCACGAGTTGCCCATGCCAAACAATGCTTTGCTAAAGATGACCCTCTCCCTCCTGAGTTCCATGAGGTGCCGCGTACGCTATGGGCGGCGGGTGATACAGATGTAGGGCTGCTCCAGATTCCACCTGTATCCATCCAGATAAAGAATAATGCCAAGTTGCCCCGAATTCCGCAGTACAAAATATCCCAGGCAGGAGAAAAGGCCTTGTTGCAAATAATACGTGACCTGATTAAGTCTGGTGCAGTTGAAGAGACAACAGCGTATGTGTGTAAAAGCCCTATTATTCCTATCCTCAAGAAAGCGCCTCCGGATTGCCCTGACCACCACCCTGATGTTTACCGCTTCCTAATTGACCTGAGAGAGGTCAATAAGATTTGTGTTCCTCAATACCCTGTGGTCCCTGACATTACCACGATACTAACTATTATTCCCCCGACGGCTCAGTTCTTCTCAGTGATTGACTTAAAGAATGCTTTCTTTAGTATCCCAATACACCCTGACAGCCGCCACATTTTTGGATTTACAATTGCTGGCCGGAGCTTTAGATTTTGTCGGGCTCCACAAGGCTATACGGAGAGTCCCAGTATTTGCAGCCAGGCTTTGAAAACGCAGTTGGATTCATTAGAGCTTCCCATGGGCAACGTGCTGCTGCAGTACGTTGATGATTTGTTAGTGGCTTCGGACACTGAAAAAGGATGTAAAGAAGCCACAGTTAAATTGCTGTTTCATCTAGCACGCCATGGGCACAAAGTGTCCTTATCGAAATTCCAATATTGTCGACAGGTGGTCACCTACTTAGGTCACCTACTGTCGAAGGAGGGTCGCAGACTAACACCCGAGCGCATAGTGGCTATAACTAACGCACCTGTTCCTAAGACCCAGCGTGAGGTACGCGCATTTCTGGGTATAACATCGTACTGTCGCCAGTGGATCCCCAATTTATCCCTACTAACAAAGCCCCTTCTTCACTTGACCACCAAAGATGTGCATGAGCCCTTGCCTTGGACACCTGCATGTCAACAAGCTTTTGAACAATTAAAAGCTGCGCTTTGCTCCACTCCCGTGCTTGGCACCCCTGACTACCAGAAGCCTTTTGTGCTCTATGTACATGAGGCGGAAGGTTGCGCGCTTTCTGTTTTAACACAGGGTTTTGGTGGTAAGCAGAGACCCTGCTCACTTCTCTGCCATCCTTGACAATGTCGCCAGAGTGCTCCCGAGCTGTCTAAGAGCTGCAGCGGCAGCCTCTATTAGACAATCGGCAGGGCTCGTCCTTAACACTGACCTCACAGTTATGGTCCCACATGCTGTGGACGTGCTTTTGAATAAGACAAAGACACAGCACCTCACCAGTGCACATCTTACTGGATATGAACTGACTCTATTTGCTCCGCACATCACCATTAAACGATGCATTACTCTCAATCCAGCCATGTTACTACCCCTCCCTTCAGAAGAAAAGGACAATGATGTCCATGATTGCTTGTTTCGGATGGAAGAGGAAACGAAGAGATGGGTAGACCTGACAGATGTTCCCTTATCTGTCCCCCAAGGGGAACTATATGTCGATGGCTCTTGTTTCAAACTGCCGGACGGCACTACTACTGCCGCCTATGCAATAACGACATTACATACTGTAGTTGAGACATCCCGTATCCCATATCAGTCTGCCCAAGCTGATGAGTTAGTGGCCCTCCTGAGAGCTTGCGAACTGAGTGAAGGACTGACTGTTAATGTCTACACTGACAGTCAGTACGCTTTCGGGGTAGCACATAATTTTGGGAGCCTCTGGGCAGAGAGAGGGTTTCTGACATCCCATGGGCAGAAGATACAGCACTGTCCATTGATACTTAGATTATTATCAGCCTTGACTCCTCCTGACAAGTTAGCTATAATAAAATGCAGCACCCATAAAGCAGTGGTGGATGATGTGGGGAGGGGTAATGCCTTCGCGGACCAAACCGCCAAAGAGACAGCCAGAACAAAGATGAATAGGATGTTTGTAGCGGGACCTGCTAGATGGGTTCCAGACAATGCGATGTTTGCGGACACTGTGGAAAGCGTGAGGGAGATACAACGAGAAGCGACAGCAGACGAATTGGCAATGTGGGAGGGGAGAACAGGACGCTTAGATGAGGATGAGTGTTGGACTGATTTGTCAGACAAACGGAGATGGTTGCTGCCCAATGCTTATGTTTTCCCTGTAGTCACTATGGCCCATGGCCCAGCACACATTAGTGCAAAAGGCATTTGTAAACTGTTAGATCCAGTATGGCACAATGAGAATATCCCTAAAGTTCCAACACAGCTAGTGAGGCACTGTATTGTTTGTTTGAAGCACAATCCTGGAAAGGGCACCCCTACACCTGCTGGTAACTTTGCACCACCTTCCTTCCCTTTCGAGGTCATCCAAATGGATTTCATTGAAATGGAGCGAGTAAACAACCTGAAGTACGTACTGGTGGTAGTTTGTGCATTTAGTAAGTGGGTAGAGGCCTACCCAACTACTGAGAATACAGCCATAGCAACAGCGAAGGTACTTTTAAAGGAGTACTTCCCAAGCTACGGATTGCCACGCGTGATCTGGTGTGACAATGGGAGCCACTTCAATGCTAGAGTCATTGAGCTAGTGTGCAGGGGCCTACAAATTTCACAGAACTTTCATGCGGCCAACCATCCTCAATCGGCTGGCCTGGTCGAGAAGTACAACGGTATCCTCAAACTGAAACTAGCCAAGATTCATGAGAGCACAGGATTGAAATGGCCCGATGCATTGCCCCTAGCCCTAATGTCAGCAAGAGTGACTGCACATTCTAGGACAGGATTATCACCTTACGAAGTGATTTTCGGGCGCCCTGCTAATGTTTGGGGCGTCCCAAGACCTAAACGTTTTTCAGAGACAGAATACCCTCTTTTGATTGACTATTTGTATGCCTTGTCTAAAGATCTGCATTCTGTCCACCAACAGATATCTGCCGCCCTACAACCACTGCCAGAGGGTCCCGGACATCAGATCCAGCATGGCGACTTCGTCCTTGTTCGCCAGTTTCAACGCAAGTCCTGTTTGAAGCCGCAGTGGAGACGCCCTACCCAAGTGCTCTTGGCCACTAGGACGGCTGTGAAGATGGATGGCCGAAAGCACTGGGTGCATGCTTCTCATATAAAAAAGGTGCCTCTCCCACTCCCGTATGATTTCTGGGTGAAGAACGGGATTGCCGACCAGGACGGGGAGCTGGTTCCCCGCTTTGTTCCCTTTTCTGATGCCCAGCTGAGAGGGGCACAGACCGACAAGGAAAGTGACGAGGTTCTGTTCA
Source organism: Calotriton arnoldi (assembly GCA_963921515.1). NCBI lineage: Eukaryota > Metazoa > Chordata > Amphibia > Caudata > Salamandridae > Calotriton > Calotriton arnoldi. The sequence continues at coordinate 57,083 of CAWUFW010017561.1, forward strand.
AGGCGATTCCCCCGGAGATAAGGGCCGCCTCGGACACTCCAGCCCCCACAGCACCAAGTCCTGAGTCCCGATCCCCAACAGATTCTGAGTCCTTGCCCTTGTTTGTTGATGAAGAAGTGCCTGGGCACACTAGGTACAATCTGCGGCCCCAAAGGAAGGACAGTGCGCCAGCAGGGCAACACAGGAGTTAGAGAAGGACTTGAGCTTAGGGTGCAGGCGTTGTGTCTCTGGCGCCTGTTTTAGATTAGAGTGACGAACATTGGTGCACTGCCCTGAACACTGGACAGGATCGTTGAGGGTATTTGCCCAGGAGGGAGGTTGCCCTATCCTGAAAGAAGGATTGTTTTCAACAAGGGCCGCGATTGTTTTACTGGGTTGCAATTGTGCAGCTCCACCGTGGGAAAAAGAACGTTTGATGAACGATAGGAGCCTGCCTGTGAGGCTCTAGACGGACACAGGGAAGAAGAATACCCCTCTGGCTGGTTGTACAGCGGCTCACATTTCCCCAAGTACTTTTAAGCAATGCATCCTTTTGGTCGCCCCATCCCGGATGAGGAGCAGCCCTTTGTGGCTCCCCGCTCATATCCCCATGGTCCTGTGTGGTCTACCTGGTCCCTTAAAACTAAAATTATATTTGTGGTGATAATTTTGCTTTCTCTGATCTTTGTATTTGGAATACTGTTCTTTCTGGAAGAAAAATATCCTGTGCATGCTTGGATAAGTACTACCCCCACACCCCCTGAGCATATTATTGGAACTTTAGCCCCCCACAAAGAAGAACACCGCAAGACTTATAAAGATAACGTTTTTATTCAGACGCTGCATCAAACACGTGCTGTTTATAATACGACAAACTGTTGGGTGTGTGGGTTGCTGCCCTCAGCCACACACAAAAGCGAAAAACTGCTGCCTATGCCTTTATCTTATGTTAACAGTTGTGAGGGTTGGTTTACATTACTTAGTCTGGTCCACCCCTTTTCTCAACCAGATTCCTTGGAACACAGGAGCACTAGGCCCCGTTCATCAATGACAATGAAAGTGTACCCTCAACATAGGTCACCATATGATACTTCCTCTGGAGATGGGCGTTTTGACCGGATTTTCCTGACTTCTTGCCTTAGAGCAGTAAATCGAGGGGCCAAGATCAATAAAACAGAAGAGGACGGGGACAGATTCTTGCAGTTTAATGTGACTGAATATTATCAATCCTTTCAAAAACGTAATGTTACTAATGATAAGCCCATGCCCCTGGCGGTTGTGAATGTGCCGTCTTCCTTCTGCGCCCAAGGAATAGGGAGTATAGAATTAGGGAACAGTACCTGCAATAAGACTTCCATACTGAAGATGCCCAACAGCCCGCCATTGATTCCACCACCTAACATTTATTTTATTTGTGGAAACCGTGGTTATGTGTGGTTACCTGAGGGGTGGTCAGGACGATGCTCCCTCTCTTACCTCCTTCCCTTAGTATATGTGGCCCCTTCTGACTATCACAAGATGCACCGGCTACAACGCCGGCATGTCAGAATTTCCCGAATCAAGAGAGTTGTTAATGCAGGTGATATTGATCAGACAGATACTTCCTTACAGCAGTTTACTGATATAATGAAGGGTCTCACGCCATTCTGCGGTCCCATATTCAATAGCCGCAACATTAGGCGTTTGACAAGAGTAGTAGAGGGGGTCATCAACACAACAGCAGACATACTCAAGAACATCACAGTCGAGCTCCAGGCCACTAGACTTGTCTCGCTCCAAGACAGGATGGTTTTAGATGTTATTTTAGCGGATAGGGGTGGAGCATGTCGCGTCATCGGGAGCAGTTGCTGTGTATATATACCAGACACTGCCCCAACTGTCAATTTAGCAATTCAGAAATTACATAAGCTCGCTTCAGAGGTCCATGTAGATAATGGCTCTTGGTCTCTCACAGGGTGGCTCTGGGGTCTACTAACGTCATGGGGTTGGAAGATTCTGCTTGTCCTACTCGGTATTGCAGGTATTATATTTACTTGCTGCCTTTGCATCCATTGTCTCCCAGCAGGTTGTTCTTATTGTGTGACTAGGCTTACCCCAAGTGTTCCAAGACATGACTAAACAAAGTTCCAAAATGATGTTACAAGAGATTCAGTCAATAATGTTGATAGATGATGCTCTCTTTGATTATTAAATAGCAATATGATGGCTGTTCATTTTCATATTATCCTACCTTGCTCAATGCATTTATCCTGTCCCATCCTCTTCCCTTAGAATTGTAAAGACCCTGCCGGACAGCAATAAAGGTTTTAGCCAACACTGCTAAAAGGAGGGTCTGTTAGATTTAAAATTCCCTTTCCTATGATGTTTCTCTCGGGCTGTTTTAGATTAGCAGTGTGTGGCTAAATTACATGCATGGATGTTAACGTTCAGTAGCCCGTCAGGTATTCTCCGTAGTATGCAGGCCTCATTAACCAGAGTAACACCATTTTGTTTTTCGCAATCCTTATAAGACTGCCTGTGCCGTGCTCATGTTAGGCCTTAGAGTTTAGAATTGCTTGCCTCAGCAGAACATCGCATTTCGTTAGGTTTTCTGTTCATTGTCAAGGCTGCAACTCGACTTGCTAACAATATAATTATTTTGTTCTGCATTCCATTTTATACGTGTAACTCTGCTCCCACGTTAAGAGACGGTGAGACTCGGCACAGTGGCCTTGGGCTGCTGATAGTGCACCCATCTGGCAGGTGTTAGCCCATCTTTCTGTGCCTTCTTTGTTCGTGTCCGGCTCCGGCCAGTACTTTTCCACCGAAGGCGTGGCTGAAACCTCTTGAAGGGTTTATCTTGCATTAGCAAGGGTTGGGGAGTCAGTCCCTCTCCAGCCATCTCAGGGCGCAGGTTATGACGGACTCCTCTGCAGAGTGACGGTAATAAACACTTGTTTGCATTCTCTACTGTCTGACCGACTCTTCATTCTGGGAAGGCATAGCAGGTGGTCATAAGTACCCACGTGGCCCTAGAGGGCCACGTCCTTCACGTCCGCCGTACAAATCACGATGCAGCAAACAGCCCATCACACCACAGCAGAGAAGCCACCCACACGGAGACGGCGGAAGCACTACAGCGGAGCGCGAAACCTGACTCCCAGTCCCCTCCACCCGGTCCTGACCGCAATGGATCCGGCTCTCCAAGCCCTTCCGGTGCTGTACCTCATCCACTGCCAGAAAATAATGCACCGTCGCGGACAACACCGCAGGTATGCAAATACACAACTCCGCACACAACCACAACACACAACTCCTGTGCTGACACACGGTTCCTGTCCACATCAGACACTCTGGTGGGGACAGGAACACATCCCCCAGTGTACCCACACATCTCCCACCTGCCAGAAACTCACCCCTCCGCATCCGGGTCACCCATCAACCACAAAATCACAGCAATGTCCCGGTCACATCACCGCAGCGGTGAAGACGCGAGAAAACCTGGGCACAATGTAGTAGGCAGGCCCTGCGCCAGGCATGGGCAGTCCGCAAAGAATCACAGGGCTCCACCTTCACCCTTCCCACACTACTCTTCCCACACCCATTTGGGAACATGCTCTGTGCTCCTCCTGTGCCCCCCCTGCACAATTAATCTGCCAGGTGTAGCCAGACCTTGCACCTCACTCATCAAAGGACAAGGGAGATTGACTGGGAAGGTGGGGGTGAAGAGGAACACCCTGCACAGAAGCTCAGAGGCAGGACAACCCTCCTCCTCACACCAACCTTCCACTCATGTGAAGCAAACTGAGTATGATCACAAAATGAAGAGTCACACTGCCCATGAACATCCAATGAACTGTTCACACTGCCTGTCAAGTCACTCACAAACACCCCACACTGACACCCAGCCACATACTCATACCATAGGTCAGCAGCAATGGAGGACAATAAATGGGCCAGCCAAAAGTGAAGTGGACAGTGCTGGAAAACCATGGAGCAAGCCACATAGCATCTGTACATCACATGCAAGAGAAGGAACATATCACACCACCCTTAGGACATCAAATCAGACATGGGTGGCACAGTGAGTGAAATTAAGCCAAAGTGACCTCTGTGCAGCAACTCAGGGAGACATCAAGGCAGGCCATGCATAGGCACAGGAATGATAGGAAGTGTCTGAAGTCATACAGTGACCAGCCACACATCTGCCTCCACTTACTTGACATGTGTATGTCATCAGCACAACACACATGGCTCATTGTCACACTCCTTGACTGTCAAACACAAGTAGGACCTTCACACATACCCCTCCTCTACCCACCTCACACCTGCAGCACACAACACCTGTGAGAAACACACATAATGGTCCAAATGATGTCCTGTGAGTCCAATGACAACCAATCACACTCCCTGTGGTGCATCCACAAATTTCACACTCACACTCAGGGATGCCTGAACCAATGCTGATACAAAAACAATAGCCAAACACAAAGCTCACAAACAACATCCACAGAAGTCCAACAAGCCCAGACATGTGCAGCCAAATAGTGGAAAGGCAATGTGACCACAGACAGAACAGGAGTACACAACATTGTCACTCAGGGCCAATGCCCAGACACCATACCCCAACACAAACAAGAATAGCATCATCAAAAAACAAACATGAACAATAACTGGGATCAATGGGACAATCAGCTGACACAGACTGAGACACCACACCACTCATCAAGTGAACATGGTGTCACAGTGTACCACAAGCATGCACATGCACAATCCTGACAAGTGACAGGTCAAAAATAGGAGGAGAAACCACCAATGTGCACTAAAAACAAGCTCAGGAACAAGAATCCACCTTGCTGCATGTGCCAGACACACAAGTAATGCACACTACACTTGCAACACACATCTGAATGTATCACACAGCAACAGCTACTCACACACAATCTCATGCAAATAGAACATCACACACACATAGCATCTGTCAGTAGAAAGAGCCAACACAAGCCAAACACTGCATACATCCACAACAAAAACACAACAGATGCACATACCAATCCATCACATAGCAAACTCAGCATGACATCAGGGGGATGCACACCAGGCAAGTACAAGGCAACACACACTGACAGCACTGCAAGCACACCAAGCATTGTGTGCACACCAACCAAACCAGTAGCACATATATCTGAGTGCCACACCATGAACTCCCACAACACAAATCATCAGAGCACACAGAGAACATCACACTCAGGAAGGGTAGCAGTACCTCAGCAAACACACATACAGCTTAACCATCACCCACAGATGCACCACTAAGGGAAACCCAGGGGCAAACAACATGACTAGAGGACTGTGCTGCTCAAACATATGCACTGTACATGAGCAACCATGACTGCAAAACAGTTGAAGAAAATAACACATAACTAATTTGGGAAACTGTCCTGAGTGGCACATTCATCCTGTACACATTTCAGCCTCACACAGCATAGTGTCACACTATGAAGTGGTGGGGAGGCTCACACACTGGCAAGCCATGGGGTGGAAGACATCAGATTGAAGTGGTGTGTACGTCAGTAGTAGACAGGTAAGAAGTGAACAGTACACAAACACATAGAGGAGTTACTCACAATGTGTAGGCATCAGAAGCACATATAGGGGATGGCATGACTCCACATACCACATACCATACTGGAGCCAAAAATGGGTCAAGTGACAGCAATGCATGAGAAAACTCACAAATAATGTCAGTGTGGCTGAGCAGGTCTGCACAGTGAGCACAAACAGTAACAAGACACATGGCTGATCAACAAAACACAACACAGACTTGGCAGGCACACACACTGCATACTCACAACTGGCAGCGACAACAAGTAGGTGTCCCCCAGGAGTGCAAGGACACACCAACACACTGCACAGTGCCCAACCTACAACTCCTACATGTGCCCACAATCTGAAGCACATGGCAGACAATTGAAACAAACAGGCACTCATTACCTGGATCATACATGTGTGTAGTTGGCATTGCAGGGGCACACACACATCAACACTACTGACAATGACAGCCCATTCACACTGTATAACCACTGAAGTTCACATATTCAAATGTACCCCGTGTGACTAGGAAGACAGGCCTACACAAGATGACCACACATTAACACTGCTGTTCACACATCAAGAAAGATCACACAGATATGATGGACCATGGCCACCCCGCAAGTAATCCTGTGGATAGAAATCACCTCTGTTGTGGTATTGCATCATAACATGACGTGTACAATGCAGCAAACCAGACCATAGAGTGATTAGGATAAGAGTAGATCATCACAAACAACCATCATTGCACCCTCAGGCCTCACAGTCTTGAAGAACTAAAGTGCCTGTCACCTCTGCCAAACTCTGAAAAAGTAAAACAACCAAATGGCAATGTTGAAGTGGCATACAGAGCATGTGTCACCTGAAACCATGCCCATACATAAAACCTTTTATTTAGCAAGGACACAGACAAAGCAGACAACAGAAGTAACTGTCTTTATTACATATTACTCAGATAGCCACCAAAAGTAGAAAACAGCAAGGCCATTGGCCAGTCCATAGTTCAAAGTATGTACATGTGTGCATGAGAACCTGCACAGGAAATGGGCATCCAAAGTGACAAACAGCAAGGCTATTGGCCAGTCCATAGTTCAAAGTATGTACATGTGTGCATGAGAACCTGCACAGGGAATGGGCATCCAAAGTGACAAACAGCAAGGCCATTGGCCAGTCCATAGTTCAAAGTATGTACATGTGTGCATGAGAACCTGCACAGGGAATGGGCATCCAAAGTGGCAAACAGCAAGGCCAGTGGCCAGTCCATAGTTCAAAGTATGTACATGTGTGCATGAGGAACTGCACAGGGAATGGGTAACACCGTACACTGCCATGGGAATCAGCACAGCTCTGGGGAAACAAATGGGCAGTCCAGGCACCGCTGTGGGAGAGATGGGTTTGGGAGGGAGACTTTGCCTCACACTTGGCTGTCAGTTGAACTGGGAGGTGGATGATTGTCGGGGCCAGTTGGAGGACTGGACCTGGGAGAGAGAGGACCAGCTGAGGTTGAGGCATCAGTGGCTTTGTGAGCCGGAGGGCTGCTTGGACCGTATGGCATGTTGGCACAGGGAGGCGGAGACATGCTGCCGTGAGACACAGTGTGTGAGGAAGAATGTGGAGGGCTGCCTTTCCACTTCTTGAGGATTCGATAGGTAAGAATTGTCTTGGTAGGAGTGGGAAGTGGGTCGGGCACAACAGCCTCACTCTCAACCAAAGGTGCATAAGGTGCAGGTGGCTCTCTCTGTGGGGATTTGCTGGATCTGGTGTTTCGCTTGGGCTGGCCTTGCCTTTTCCCCTCCATCCCCTGTTGACCAGGTGAACCCCCCACATTGCTCTCCTGTCCCAGCTTCACAGGGGAGTGGGTGGGAGTTGAGATTGTGGGTGAATCTGCCTTAGAGAGCTCTTTGTGCGGACTCTTTGCAGGCACCAGCTTCACAGCAGGCAGGGCAACTGTTTGTTTGCCTTTGGGAGCAGGTTTGGGGACGGGAGTGTCCTTGGATGGGGGTGATTTGGATGCATGTGAGCCTGAGGCCTGCTTCTTGGCCTGATGCCCCTGAGTGTCACCAGAAGGGCTTTTGCCTTTGCGCTCCTGTGTGCCTGTTTTTGGTTTGGGGGATGGTGTCTGTGCTCTGGGCCACTTGGAGTGCTGCTGTTGTGTGCTGCGTGTTGAGTACTTGGAGCCTGAGGGCTGTGGTGTGTGGTCACTCTCGTCAGATATTGCCACTGGCAGGGTGGTTGCCGAAGGGACTGGAGCTGGACTCTGAGCCTGTGACAGCTGAATGGCTGACATCACTGTGGAGGACAAAGACTGGACAGTTCTGTGCAGCCCACCCACGTCAGAATGAATGCCCTCCATGAAGGCAACCACCTGTGCCAACTTCCTGTCATGATCCTGGAAGGCATTCAGGAGAGTAGTCTGACCCACACACAGCTGGCGCAAAAGGTCCACCGCCTCAACACTGAGGGCAGCAGGGGAGCCTGGGGCAGGGGCAGCGGTGCCTGGGGGGAAGGACACTCTACCCTTCTTACTGCTGCGGGAACGGGCAGCACTAGTGGTAGTAGCCGGGAGGGTGGGCACAGGACGATGTGTGGTGGAAGAGGCAGAATTCCCACTCCCTGTGCCCGCCAACATCGAGGAGTCACCGCTGGAGTCAGATGATGTTGAGGTTGGTGTTTCTGGGTGTGATTCTTCCAGGACACTCCTGTCTCCCTCCTAGGCGCTGGTCACATCGCTGTCAGTGAGCTCATGTGTAGCAGTCGTGCCAGATGCCTCACCACTGGTGTCCATCCCCTGTCCTTCTGTGCCTTCGGTAGATGCTGCAAAAGAAAGAGACGTAGATTCAGTATAGTACCCTACTCACAAACATCATATGCAACCAAAGCACAAAACTAGAATATGATACCCCCATGTTGCACACCACCCTGTGCAGTCTGCATGTGCAAGCTTTATGCAAAAGTCAGAAGATGCATGGAAACATGCATAGTTGGCATTAATGACCCATGTGACGTTCACACTGCCAAATAGCTGGCCCGTGCCTCCTTGTTACCTGACATACTGATTCCTGTAAGCATGCCTACGTGCCCGTAGGTGAGATAGATGTACATCTCAACATGTTGTCACAGTCACTTACGGAGTCACTTTAAGGGGACAACACAGATACTGACTCCAGAATGTCCTCATACTATGGCCATGAGCTACTGATGTCCACCATGTTGTGTTTTGAAGCACAACGACCCTTGCACATTGTTGTCAGATGTGTAGTTCTCACAATTTCAAAGTCAGGCACTGCACACATCGATGAAAGCACACTAAGATGAGGAACACAGCTGTTCACTTCCCGGTGATGTCTATGACACCCATAATGCAGCAGATGGCATGAGGCCACATCTCATCTTGCAATGTCAAGGGCCATTATATTAAACACATGAGAAAGTACATGTAGCAAAAATGCATGACAGCTGCACTCAACACAGAGGCCACTTACAAGCCATGGCATCACACTAGAAACATCACAGAGCTCAACACTGGCGCAGGGTTGGGATACATGCAGTCACTCACACCCAAAGTCACCCTTCGCAGAATACTCACCCCCAACTTGCTGCTGATGGGCCCTCAAATGTCCATCCAGCTCTGGCTGTGTCACAGCCAAGATGCGGGCCATTAGGGGTGTCATGCTCCTGCGCGACAACCTTCCAGTCCGAGGGAGCAGCCCCATCGTCATCTCTGCCACGTTTTTGCTCAGCCGGCAGATGTCAACCCACCTCTTGTGACAGTGTGTGTGCCATTGGTTGGACACACCCAGAGCCCGCACCTTGCATGCAATGGCCCTCCATAAGGCCTTACGGTGGCGGACTTTAAGCTGCAGGCATGGGAGACAAGAAGAGGAAGTTTCAGGGACACTGGGTCATGTTCCACTGTGTCTCAGTACAGGAGCATGCAAACACTTAGCACAGCTGTACAGAAACCTTGAGCAGAGGCCATACAGCATGACACGTAGTACATTTGCATCAGATAATCGGATTGAAATGCATTTAGGCATGAGGATGGACCCAGGACCTGACCATCTCATACACATGCAGAATGGCAGCACACAAAGCAATGTGAAGAAGGCCCTCATCTGTGATGCAGTATGTGAGGGAGCAAGACATAAATCATGTTGGAAATGATGTGTTAGGGAAGACTCACTGTGTCCAACACTACACACCCCTCAATGTCCTTGGCCTGTGAGTGGCTCACTGTGTCATGGATGTCACATCTAGGGACATGATCTTACATTCTCACACCCTTCTCACAAGGTCTGTCTTGTGCAATCAACAGGCCTAAGATAGCTAATTGAGAAACAGGGTGTCAATCAACACATATGTCTCACTGTCCATTTACTGATGGGTCCCCGTCAAATTGGGCAGTATCTGTGCAGGCCCGGGGGACTCACACTGAGGTTAAACCTGGCCCATCTGAACATTCACATGCATGTACAATATGAGAGGGCAAACAGTGCCTACACATGCGAGTCAGTACACATTATGAAATCAATGGAAGGAGGATGTTTCAGAAGGACATCAATCTGATGTGCCATAGGCGATTATCCACCAAGAGTGTCACCCTCAGGCATTTCAATCTTGTGCATAATGCTCACATATCCATGGTGACAATATGAAAAGTGTACACACATCCTTCAGTACCCTCTGGACGAAACACATTTGTAATGTCACAAATGAGCATATGAAAAGCGAATGGACTCTGACATCCATTAGCACAGGCAATGTTTGTTCTGACTTCCACTTTCCAAACCAGCAGTGTTACTGTATGGCTGCAAAAACACTGCATGTCCCTCCCATCCTTCAATGCAGCCATGGATCTGTGGTAATAATGCTAGACACCCCATTGACATGAAGTCAGCATGCTAGGCAGTGTATCACACAAACTTGCACTCACAGGCACATACTACAGCAGAGCAACATCATATGAGCACTCTTTGCACTCTCCAAATTTCACTCTGAAACACTTACCATTACATCAGCAGCACCATATAGCCTCCCATAGTGTGTAAGCACCTCGTCCACCAGGACCTCCAGCTCCTCTGTGGTGAAGGGACGGGCCCTGATGTTCTCAGTTCTCGCCATCACTGGGTCCAGGAGACAGGAACAGCAGAAGTTGGGGATGAATAATGGCAGGTAGCAGTGTCTGGATGCAGTGGAAATGTGTGGCTCTCTCACAGACATATATAGCCCCCTGGGGTTGTTTCAGTGGTACTCAGCTACTGCAATTGGTGTTCGAGGTCAGCTTTTTTCAAATGTAACCAATGACCGGCCCTGCGGTGGCGGTGCACGCCTACCGCAATTTTCAAATGTGTATTCCACTAGCGCGATTGCGGTTCCCATTGGCTGAATGGGCATGGGCATTGGCGGTGTCACACTGCGGGGCCCAGGCGGTCGCTACCGCAATCGTGCATCTTTCAATTGTATCCAATGTCTGGCCCGCGGTAGCGGAGCACGCCTACCGCGATTTTCAAATGTGTATTCCACTATCGCGATTGCGGTTCCCATTGGCTGAATGGGCATGGGCATTGGTGGTGTCACACCGCGGGGCCCAGGCGGTCGCTACCGCAATCGTGCATCTTTCAATTGCATCCAATGTCCAGCCCCACGGTAGCGGAGCACGCCTACCGCGATTTTCAAATGTGTATTCCACTAGCGCGATTGCGGTTCCCATTGGCTGAATGGGCATGGGTATTGGCGGTGTCACACCGCGGGTCCCAGGCGGTCGCTACCGCAATCGTGCATCTTTCAATTGTATCCAATGTCTGGCACCGCGGTAGCGGAGCACGCCTACCGCGATTTTCAAATGTGTATTCCACTAGTGCGATTGCGGTTCCCATTGGCTGAATGGGCATGGGCATTGGCGGTGTCACACCGCGGGGCCCAGGTGGTCGCTACCGCGTTTTGTCATTTTTCTATTGGTGCCAATGACCGTGATTGCGGTGGCGGTGCACGCTTAGGGCACCTATGGACACATCATGCTGTGGCAATGGCAATGGCCAGTTCTCATCATTGAACACTCCACACTTACAATGAATCATGCCACCATATAGTTCAATTGAGTGCTAGTGTGACATTTAACTCACTGATGTCTACACATGCCATGTCAGTGCACTGGATTACATGCATTGGCATGTACTCCCTCACATGTCACTGATGATGTTGTTGTGCATGTACACAGATCTGTTGTGTGATGGACTCTCAAATATGGAAACATGTCAATGTGTGAGATGGCTAAGCAGCACACAGTAATGATGGACTGACTACTTAATGTGCCTACTTCACTGTGTAGATTGCTGAACTCATGTTGATACTTGATCTTTATGCACACACTGTGCTCATTGTGTTGTTAATGTGTGCCCTGTCTGACTCACGCAAGAAGGTGTGGCAGGTACAGCAGCTACATAGAAGACAGCAGTGTTGCAGTTTCAGACATGTGCTGTGTCAAGTACTCTTGTGGCTGGTGACACAAGATGTTGGAATGTCCCATTTTACATTCACATAGTCTGAATATGTCTCGGGTGTACTCAGTATGTACATACTGAACACGTGTACAACTACTTGGGGTCAAGTTGTCTCTGCATGTGACTTGTGCTGTGAGCTGTTGTTTCCGGCCAGTCATTGTTGGCGCTGTGTCAGTCAAGATGTAAGATGTTGGACACATCTCATAGGGGAATTGAATTGAAAAGTGTCCCCTTTTATTTTATGTAGGAGGCAACCAAATGTGCATCGTCCATTCTCATTGCTGGCGGACATGGAGGATGTGGACATCATCCGTAAATTCCATTTGGATCGGCAAACCCTCCAAGACCTATGTGCTCAGTTGGAGCCCCATCTGAGGCCTCGCAGAACATATCCAACTGCTGTGTCACCAACATGTAAGGTGATGGCAGCCCTGCATTTCTTTGCAACTGGTTCGTTCCAGTACACAGTGGCCAGCGCAGGTGGGATGTCGCAGACAATGTTCAGCATGGTGCTACGTGGTGTCCTGTCCGCTATGATGGTATACAAGGACACCTACATCCATTTTCCACGAAGACAGGATTTGGCATCTGTAAAGGGTGATTTTTATGCCCTTGCCTACATCCCTAATATTGTTGGTGCCATTGACTGCACCCATGTTGGCCTGGTTCCATCACACAGGCACGTGAGCACATCTACAGGAATAGGAAGCATTTCCATTCCATTAAAGTGCAGGTTGTGTGCCAGGCAGATATGATCATCTCACATGTCTGTGCCAGATTCCCTGGCTCAGCCCACGACTCCTACATCCTGCGTAATAGCATTGTACCACAAATGATGGCAAATCTGCATCCTGACCGTGCGTGGCTTGTAGGTGAGTTAGCTGAGTCAAGTATTGTGCTGTATGTGTGACATGCTGTCCGCAGCTACAGTTATATTACAAAATTGTTCTGTGTATCTGACACCTAGGTGACTCTGCATATCCCAACCGGCCTTGGTTGCTGAGCCCACTGCAGAATCCCAGGACCCCGGGTGAAGTTAGCTACAATGATGCCCATGGGAGGACACGTCGTGTGGTGGAGCGTACTTTTGGGCTTCTGAAGTCTCGGTTTCGGTACCTGGACAGGACCGGAGGTCCACTGATGTACTCTCCCCAAAAGGTGTGCCAGATAATTGTTGCATGCTGCATGCTCCACAACCTGGCCTTGCGCAAGGAGATCCCCCTGCTCCTGGATGATTATGCGCCGCAGATGCCCCCCCTGCAAGACCACACATGTCCAGTGATGAGGATAGTGGAGAGGAGGAAGGTGTCGACCTGCGACAACAGATCATCAACCGCTACTTCCCTTGAGTGTGAGTAACATTGTACAACAGTGCCATTGTCTGCTGTCTTTGATGGTGGTGATAAGGCCGAGAGGAGCTTTTTGACTGCTGCCTGTTGTTGGCTCTGTGCTGATTGCTGATGTTTGTGGCACAGTTTAGTCCTGACCAGCTACATGATGTCTACGTTGAGATTGTTTCTCCTTGTGATGTGTGCTGGTTTGTGTACCTTGATGACCAGTGTTGTGTACTGGCTGTGATGCGAACACCTGACAATTAAATGTCGTTCTCTTGTGTCTCTCTAGGTCCTTTCAGACTCTCAATGCCTCGTCACGATCTGAGCTTCTGGTACATTGTGTTCTGAGTCAACATTGTACATATTGTGATAAACATGGAGCTGACACAAAGACATAGGTGTGTAAAGAGTGTTTATTTATAATGAGTGGTTGTGACAGACAAGTGATGTTTCGAGAAATGGTGCTAAGTGAATCAATGAGTTGTCAGTGATGGCAAACAAGACAATAGAGTAGTCACCACATTGATGAGGTGACACAGTCCAACAGACTCCTGCCATCAACATGGCAGTGTGGGTAAGGATAGTCAACAAAGTCAATGTCAAGGTGAACAGAGGTGCTATCATGGCTGTCTCTTTGACTTGCATTTGGCTGGTGCTTTGCCACGTGATCCTCCCGTGGCGCTTCTCGGACGGCCCCTCTTGCATTTTCCAGGGGGGGCTCCTGCTGCGGGATCAGCGGTGTCTGAGGAGTCATCCTGTTGCTACTCACCCCTCTCTGTGGCTGCAGCTGGGCTGGTGGGGGATCATCCTGCGGGCCACTGGAGGGGGGTTGAGCCATAGTTTGGGCCACAGGTCTGTCCCTCAGAACACCCACAAGTTGCCCAAGAGGTCCACGATTTGGCCCATACGCGTGTCTATGGACCTCAGCAGCAGGCGGAGCTCACGTGATTCTTCCAGAGCCTGGCCCGTGTGTCCCTGGGCTTGTTTGTATGCTCCAAGGACTCTGGCGATGTTGGCCAGGGCTTCGGTCCCAGTGCCCTCTCGATTTTGTCCCCCAGTTGCCCTCCCACCTGCCCTGCTGTCCTGGACCTGTGGCATTGCCACTCAACGCACCCGCAGACTCTCCCTGCCCTCCTCTGATTGTGTGATAGTGTTGGTAACCACTGAGGCAGGGCGAGTGTTGCAGGCAGCGGTGGTGGTGGTTGAGGCCGCACAGGTCGTTGCAGCAGGGCTCAGCGCGGTTGCCGTTGCTGAGGTGGTGGTGGTGGGGACAGTGGGGGCCTGGGACGTGGTGCGCCCTGGCAGTCTGGACAGGCCAGGTTGGTGCTCCTCATCCGAGAAACTTATGGAGTCTGCATCCGAGAGTCTATGTTCCGAGTGTGGAGACTGGCTCTGCAGGTTGGTGTTGTCTTCTGCAGCAGTCAGTTGTTGATCTCCTGTTGAACAGAGGTGAAATGGTCATTAAAGTGCACCCAACAAGCATGGTGTTAGATGTTTGGATGTTACATGTGTTACACCACATAGTTTACATTGATATCACTTTGTATGGCTGCAAGGTACTGCACATCATGCCATGATGTGTAGGTACATACATTACTTGTCCATGGTGTGACATGTAAATAGATACCATGTTCCACGTACAGATTGTGTGATTACAAGGACATGTCGTCATCTACCAACTTGCAGCCCATCAACTTTATGTGATTTGTCTTTTTGGTTTGCTCTGCAATGAAGACGTTACATCTGAGCAAGAACTAGCCATTGTAATCTTCTGCATACCTTTATAATATCATGTACTTTACTTTCTTTAAACAACTGACCATGCATGTTTTGTGTTCATATGGGCCTTCATGCTCTGCCACCATGGCACTTACACATAGCATTCAGTGCTGGACATGATTGTGCCCTGAATGTTTTCACAATGTGACTTTCTGGCTTAACGTTTAATTTCTGTGACAGTTACATACGCTTGGCTGTTTGTGCACAGGAAGTGACTATTGGATGTATGCCATGTTGGGTGAATTGTGAGGGGTGGTGTGGTCATATGGCTCCATGCTTTTTGAGAGGAATGGCAGGGTGCATGCACTGTCTACCTGCCTGTACTGTGACACAATTGAGGGGAATTGCTGCCACATGGTTGTGGGTGTGGGGAGTGCTCCATCCTGCTCAGGGGTGGGACAAGAGAGCATAAGATGGCTACCTACCTGTAAGTTTGAAGGGAGCAATGCAATGTCTTCTGGCTGGGGGGGAGTGCTCCATCCTGGTGAGCTTTGGGACAAGGGGGCCTGGTGGGAGTTGTAGTGCAGGCTTCCCAAACACAACCACCCCCTCCCTGTTAAGATGGCTACCTACCTGTTAGTTTGATGAGGGGAATGCAATGTCTGCCACTTCCTTCTGGGTGGGGTGGGGGGAGTGCTCCATCCTGGTGAGCTTTGGGACAAGGGGGCATGTTGGGAGTTGTAGTGCAGGCTTCCCAAACACAACCACCCCCTCCCTGTTAAGATGGCTACCTACCTGTTAGGTGAAGGTGGGCAATGCAATGGCTGCCACATGGTTGTGGGTGTGGGGAGTGCTCCATCCTGCTCAGGGGTGGGACAAGAGAGCATAAGATGGCTACCCACCTGTAAGTTTGAAGGGAGCAATGCAATGTCTGCCACATGCTTCTGGCTGGGGGAGAGTGCTAAATCCTGGTGAGCTTTGGGACAAGGGGGCCTGGTGGGAGTTGTAGTGCAGGCTTCCCAAACACAACCACCCCCTCCCTGTTAAGATGGCTACCTACCTGTTAGTTTGATGAGGGGAATACAATGTCTGCCACTTGCTTCTGGGTGGGGTGGGGGGAGTGCTCCATCCTGGTGAGCTTTGGGACAAGGGGGCCTGGTTTGAGTTGTAGTGCAGGCTTCCCAAACACAACCACCCCCTCCCTGTTAAGATGGCTACCTACCTGTTAGGTGAAGGTGGGCAATGCAATGGCTGACACATGCTTCTGGCTGGGGGGGAGTGCTCCATCCTGGTGAGCTTTGGGACAAGGGGGCCTGGTGGGAGTTGTAGTGCAGGCTTCCCAAACACAACCACCCCCTCCCTGTTAAGATGGCTACCTACCTGTTGGGTGAAGGCGGGCAATGCAATGGCTGACACATGCTTCTGGCTGGGGGGGAGTGCTCCATCTTGGTGAGCTTTGGGACAAGGGGGCCTGGTGGGAGTTGTAGTGCAGGCTTCCCAAACATAACCACCCCCTCCCTGCTAAGATGGCTACCTACCTGTTAGTTTGATGAGGGGAATGCAATGTCCGCCACTTGCTTCTGGGTGGGGTGGGGGGGAGTGCTCCATCCTGGTGAGCTTTGGGCAAGGGGGCATGGTGGGAGTTGTAGTGCAGGCTTCCCAAACAAAACCACCCCCTCCCTGTTAAGATGGCTACCTACCTGTTAGGTGAAGGTGGGCAATGCAATGGCTGCCACATGGTTGTGGGTGTGGGGAGTGCTCCGTCCTGCTCAGGGGTGGGACAAGAGAGCATAAGATGGCTACCTACCTGTAAGTTTGAAGGGAGCATTGCAATGTCTGCCACATGCTTCTGGCTGGGGGGAGTGCTCCATCCTGGTGAGCTTTGGGACAAGGGGGCCTGGTGGGAGTTGTAGTGCAGGCTTCCCAAACACAACCACCCCCTCCCTGTTAAGATGGCTACCTATCTGTTAGTTTGATGAGGGGAATGCAATGTCTGCCACTTGCTTCTGTGTGGGGTGGGGAGAGTGCTCCATCCTGGTGAGCTTTGGGACAAGGGGGCCTGGTGGGAGTTGTAATGCAGGCTTCGCAAACACAACCACCTCTCCCTGTTAAGATGGCTACCTACCTGTTAGGTGAAGGTGGGAAATGCAATGGCTGACACATGGTTTTGGGTGTGGGCAGTGCTCCATCCTGCTGAGTTGTGGGACTAGGGGGACTGGTGGGAGTTGTAGTGCTGGCTGCCTGTACACCTGCCCCATGGTAATATTGCTAGCTACCTTGGGGGTTTGAATCAGAGGGAGTGAATGTTGGACCTGTGAGACATGTGTTGGGGAGAGTGTGGTGCACATGCATGCATTTTGACCCAGGAGGTGTAGCTTTGTAGTTGTGCAAGATAGTACATAGCAGTGTGATGGTAGACATTTGTTGTTATTTCCCAGCCTCCACTCCCCCAGGTATTCCTGTGAGACTCTCTGGATTCAGTATGCCAAGCACCTTCTCCTCCCATACCGTGAATGTTTGTAGTGGAATGGGAGGGCCACCGCCAGTCCTCTGAGCCAGCTCACGGTTCTTGTTGTTCTTCTCTTTCACCTTGCTCTTGAGGTCATGCCACCGCTTCATGATCTCCTTCTTGGAGCGCGGGATGGACCCGCGGGATGGACCCTACTGCATTGACCCTGCTGACTATTCTTGCCCACATTTGCATTCTGGTGGCTAATGGTGTCTGTTGGACCAGGTTTCCAAACAAATGTGGTTCTACTCTGATTACCTCCTCTACCATCACAGACAACTCATTGTCAGTGAATTTGGGCATTTTCTTCTGTGACATGGTGTGTGATGTGCAAATGGGTTAAAGGTGCAGGTGTGAAGGTGGTGGTGGTGATGTGTGTGGTGTGTGTGTTGTTGTGATGGTGTTATGTGTGCAGATTTGCCTAACCTTTGTGCTGTGGGGTTGGGCCCTTCAGTAGTGGAGTAGTGCAAATGATTCTGGTCAGGGAAGGGGCTGGTTTTATACTCAGCTATGTGGGTGGGTCAAAATCGTGTATTCCTTTCAGGTGTGTTGTGTGGCTTGACCTGGGATTTGTATTTTTTTGTTGCCATGGGGATGTGTCATTGGGGTGTGTTAGGTGTTTTTTGAGGCTGAGCCTGGTTAATAGCCACACTTGGTAGCCTTGTTGTGTGTGTTTTTTGTCGTCCGCCATTGATGTTCCGGAGTGAGCGCGGCGGTCGGTATACAACCGCTCTTCCGCCGGCTCTCCCATTCATCAATGCTTGTGATCGCGGAAGTCGGAAACAGCGGATTGTTCCGCTGTCACCGCAATGGTATCCTAATTTCACGTGCGGTCAATCCGCTGACCGTGCCACGGTTTTGGGTCTTTCCGCAGCAAATCTGACCACCGCAGACGGATTTTCACCTGCTCTGGACTCTACCGGCGGTCTTTCGTGGCATCGGTCCGCCGCGGTCGGATTTTTCTGGAGGTTCATCATGATTTGACCGCCGGTTTTCCCACGGTACCTGCGGATGGTTAATTTCCGCTACCACGGTGGTCGGAATGGTTTTCCGGCCACCATCCTAATCGACCTCTTAGTTCCCACTTCACAAAAAAAATTCTGTGACTACTCCTGGCTTCAAATGAGATTTCAGAAATACTCCAGGAATTCAGGAGTAAATCAAGATTACTATAGAAGTAAGTCACACCTACTCACAACATCTTTGTAAATGAGTCCATTAGTATTTAGTCTGTGTTACACCGAATGCAATAGCGGTGCAAGCACAACAATCTCACCAATGTCTTTCAACAACAATTCAAATTTAAATAGATGAATGGGGTACTCTTGACAAGCAGCACATTTGATGTCAAACTCTGATTTTTTCACATCGTTAGATTAGATAACACATTTTGCCATTAGCATTATTTGCACACAATTGCATGCTCAACCAGGGTTCAACTGGGACTGAAAACAGGCACGGGCACTAAAATAAAAGTGGCCTCTATTAGTGAACTAGATAGTTAAAAAAGTGGGCTATGTTTATAAAATGGGCCAGCTTAGAACTTATAAATGCAATGGGCCTCATTTACATATTGTAAGCATAGGGCAGCACCACAAGCCTTCCTGCTGTGCTGCCCTACGTCAAAAGGAAAGGGCAGGAATGCGCCATATCTATGAGATACAGGGCATTCCATTCCTCATTCACAGGGATGGCGCACAAATCTCTGCCATCTGCCAATGTAGGCACTCTTGCTCCATAGCACAAGGGTGTCTGTGTTGAAATCAGATTATTTTTGTGGAGGAAGGGGTACCTTCCTTCACAATAACAACCCTTATGCCAACCCTGGGGAGGCATAGGCTTTTGACGCATTCCCGGGTTTACAACATGTTGTAAATCGAAAATGTTTCAAATGCCATAAGTGTTACGTGGGAACACCCACTGTAAAGCCCATGGCACACCTCCCTATCACAGTGCGAGGCAACGCAGCAGCTTGCACTGCATTACCTCACACCATATCTATGAGGCTATGAAAAGCTATGTAGGGTGGGTTTCTGTTGCTTCGTAAATATGGGTAAGCCCAGTGCGCTGCCGGAACGTCAATAAAATTGACGTTCCAGCGGTGCACTGGGCTTGTAAACAAGCCTCGATATGTCTAAGTGTTTTGCAAGGTATGAAAGACTATGGATTTATGCTTGCTGCAGACAATATTTGTGTTAATAGCAGGGAAATCAGCAGTAAAACCGGCCCAGCAGACCATAAAGAGGCTCACAAAAATCCAAAAAAACATCCCGCACACTGATCTGTGAAACCAGCCCTGTGGGCACTGCCTGATTGCCTTATAGGCCAGTCTGACCCTATGCTCAACATATGAATAGTGGTTAAAGTATTGGCACCTTGTGCCTTAAACTAAATACGAATTTTAGCGTTGAGATAGAAAACAAATTTAGATTAAGCTTACCCTCTAATCCGGTTGATAATTGTCGCAATATGATTGTTTTGTATCACTGACAGAATATCGGCAGTCAAAATATCGAGGTACAAAAATATCGACACAAAAATATCGATGTCCAGAATATCGAAGTCCTATCTACATAATGGTAAGTACAAAAATATCGGAAAAAAATATTGTTGTCAAAAATATAATTGTTAAAAATATAGTTTTTTTTGTTTAAAAAATAATGTAAAATAAAGTAAATAATACATATAAATAAAAGAAACATAGTTAAAATTATTTTAAAATGTTTAAAATTATAACTAATACATATAATATAAAAATAAATTAAACATATATATGTATAAAATATAATATATATACTTACTTAATAATATGTATAAATAATTATTTTAATAACTTATAAATTGTTAAAAAACATATTAAAAATTATAAATACATATATATATACACATACACCAATAATATCAATAACAATATAAAAAATATATATAACAAATAAAAAAATTAGAATATTTTTAATCTTTTTAAAATACATTATACACTACATTAACTAAAACAGTAGAGAAAATATTGGATTGCGGAGGGGATAAAATTACTATTCCCACTCCAGTGAGTGCAACAGTAGGGAAAGTGTTGGATAGCGTAGGGGTAAAATTTACTATTCCCACTCCGGGGAGTGCAACAGTAGGGAAAGTGTTGGATAGCGAAGGGGTAAAAATTACTATTCCCACTCCAGTGAGTGCAACAGTAGGGAAAGTGTTGGATAGCGTAGGGTAAAAAATACTATTCCCACTCCGATAAGTGCAACAGTAGGGAAAGTGTTGGATAGCGTGGGGGTAAAAATTACTATTCCCACTCCAGTGAGTGCAACAGTAGGGAAAGTGTTGGATAGCGAAGGGGTAAAAATTACTATTCCCGCTCCAGTGAGTGCAACAGTAGGGAAAGTGTTGGATAGCCTAGGGGTAAAAATTACTATTCCCACTCCAGTGAGTGCAACAGTAGGGGAAGTGTTGGATAGCCTAGGGGTAAAAATTACTATTCCCACTCCAGTGAGTGCAACAGTAGGGAAAGTGTGGGATAGCGTAGGGGTAAAAATGACTATTCCCACTCCAGAGAGTGCAACAGTAGGGAAAGTGTTGGATAGCGTAGGGGTAAAAATTACTATTCCCACTCCAGAGAGTGCAACAGTAGGGAAAGTGTTGGATAGCGTAGGGGTAAAAATTACTATTCCCACTCCAGAGAGTGCAACAGTAGGGAAAGTGTTGGATAGCAAAGGGGTAAAAATTCCTATTCCTACTCCAGTGAGTGCAACAGTAGGGAAAGTGTTGGATAGAGTAGGGGTAAAAATTACTATTACCACTCCAGAGAGTGCAACAGTAGGGAAAGTGTTGGATAGCGTAAGGGTAAAAATTACTATTTCCACTCCAGAGAGTGTAACTGTAGGGAAAGTGTTGGATAGCAGAGGGTTAAAATTAACATACTTGTCAATTAAATAATCTTTTTAGTTAAATAACCAATTAACCCCTTCCATGCTCATGACGGAATGGTTCCGTCATGAGCACAAGTTCTAGTGTGCTCATGACGGAACCATTCCGTCATGAGCACATGCTCAGGAAATCCCTCTGCTGCAGACAGCAGATGGATTTCCCATTTTTTTTTTTTTTTGCCTGGGGAGGTGGGGAAGAGCTCCCCCAACCTCCCCAGGCCTATTTTTGTATTTCATTGTAATGACGATCGCGCTCATGGCGCGCTATCGTCATTGCAACGAAATCGAAACTGAAACTTAGTTTCAGTTTCTCAGTTTCAGTGCTTGTGGGGCTATCTCAGCCCCCCGAGCACCGAAAAATATGGGAGAGGTATCGTTGGAATGGGGATAATCTCCCCTTTCCAATGGTACCCTTCCCTAGTGGATCCCTGCTTGGGGATCACCCCAGGAGGGCGATCCCCAAGCAGGGATCCACCCACTAGCACCAGGGAGGGGGGAGCGGCCACCATATTTGTTTGGTTGCAACAGTCTTTCTGCCCCCCCGGGGGGGGCGGAAAGCCCACTAGGAACCAGGGATAATTTTTTTATTGAGGTTGGAGTGGGGGCTGCCCAAAAAGGGCATGGCAATGCCCCCACCCCCCCAGAGAAATGTCAGTCTTTATGCCCCCCCCAGGGGGCATATGGGGGCAGTAGCCCCCAATCTGCCCCCCGGGGGGGGCAGAAAGCCCACTAGAAACCAGGGATTTTTTTTTATTGACATTGGGGTGGGGGCTGCCCAAAAAGGGCATGGCAATGCCCCCAACCCCCCCAGAGAAATGTCAGTATTTCTGCCCCCCCTGGGGGGCAGATGGGGGCAGTAGCCGCCCCCCCCTATTCCCCACCAGGGCGGCAGAAAGCCCACTAGGCACAGACTTGTTTTTAGCAATGTGCCTACCTGTGGATTTTGGGCCCTAGCGCAGCTGGCACATAGGTAAACCTAGCAAACCTGATCATTTTTTTAAACTAGACACCAAGGGGAATCCAGGATGGGGTGACTTGTGTGCCTCTCACCAGGTTCTCTTACCCAGAATCCCTTGCTAACCTCAAACGTAGTTAAAAAAACACATTTTCCTCACATTTCTGTGATGGAAAGTTCTGGGATCTGCGTGGATCCACAAAATTCCACCCACCCCGCATTCCGCAAAGTCTTCCCAGAAAAATGGTGCCTCACTTGTGTGGGTAGGCCTAGTGACCGCAACAGGAAACGGCCCAAAATGCAACATGGACACACCACATTTTCACAGAGAAAACAGACCCTTTTTTTGCAAAGTGCCTAGCTGTAGATTTTGAACCCTAGCTCTGCCGGCACCTAGGGAAACCTAGCAAACCTATACATTTTTGAAAACTAGACACCCAGGGGAATCCAGGATGGGGTGACTTCTCTGGCTCTCACCAGGTTCTGTTACCCAGAATCCCTTGCAAACCTCAAACCTTTTTTTTTTAAAACACATTTTCCTCAAATTTCTGGGGTGGAAAGTTCTGGAACCTGCGTGGATCCACAAAATTCCACCCACCCAGCTTTCCCCAAAGTCTTCCGAGAAAAATGGTACCTCACTTGTGTGGGTCGGCCTAGTCCCTGCGACAGGAAATGGCCCAAAACGCAACGTGGACACAACACATTTTCACAGTGAAAACAGACCCTTTTTTTGCAAAGTGCCTAGCTGTAGATTTTGAACACTAGCTCTGCCGGCACCTAGGGAAACATAGCAAACCTACACATTTTTGAAAACTGGACACCCAGGGGAATCCAGGATGGGGTGACTTGTCTGGCTCTCACCAGGTTCTGTTACCCAGAATCCCTTGCAAACCTCAAACTTTCTAAAAAAAACACATTTTCGTAACATTTCTGTGGTGGAAAGTTCTGGAATCTGTGTGGATCCACAAAATTCCACCCAGCCCGCATTCCCCAAAGTCTTCGGAGAAAAATGGTACATCACTTGTGTGAGTGGGTCAGGTACCCGTGACAGGCAAGGGCCCAAAACCTATTGAGGCGACTTCAAAATTACCTATCCCAAAACAACTTGATTTTGCAAGGGGGGGTCCCATGAGTTTTTGGCCCCGGGCTCAGCGGCCATCTAGGGTAACCTACCAAACCCACACATTTCTGAAAACTAGACACCCTGAAGATTCCAGCAAGGTATGGCTTGCGTGGGTCCCCCATCATTTCCCTACCGAGAATCCACTGCAATCCTCAAATTTAGCTGAAAAAATCACCTTTTTCTCAAATTTCTGTGTAGGTTTGCAGGGCATTCTGGGTAGGAAAACATTGGGGGACCCATGCAAGCCATACCTTGCTGGACTCCCCCCGGTGTCTAGTTTTCATAAATGTGTGGGTTTGGTAGATTTCCCAAGAAGGCAGCCAAGCCCAGGGCCAAAAACCCAGTTGACCCCCCTCGCAAAACAAGGTTGTTTTGTGATAGGTCATTTTGATGTCTTCTCAATACGAGAAACGTTGGTGGATCCACGCAAGCCATACCTTCCTGGACTCCCCCGGGTCTCTAGTTTTCAGAAATGTGTGGATTTGGTAGGTTTCCCTAGATGGCCACCAAGCCCGGGACCAAAAACTCATGTGACCCCCCTTGCAAAACCCGGTCATTTTCGGATACATAGGGGGCATCTGAGTTTTTCGTCCCGAGTCGGCAGCCATCTAGGGAAACCTACCAAACCCATACATTTCTGAAAACTAGAGACCCAGGGGAGTCCAGGGAGGTATGGCTTGCATGGGTCCCCCAACGTTTTCCTATCCAGAATCCCCTGCAAACCTCAAATTTAGCTGAAAAAAATAAAGTTTTCTCAAAATTCTGTGTGGGAATATTCTGGAATCCATGTGGATCCACAAATTTCCTACCACCCAGTGTTCCCTCAGGTCTCCCGATGAAAATGATACCTCACTCGCGTGGGTGGGTCAAGTACCCATGACAGGCAAGGGCCCAAAACGTATTTAGGAGACATCAAAATGACCTATAAAAAAAAAAACAACCACAAAACAACCTGGTTTTGCAAGAGGGGTCACCTGGATTTTTGGCCCCGGGCTCGGTGGCTATCTTGGAAATCTACCAAACCCACACATTTCTGAAAACTAGACACCCGGGGGAGTCCAGCGAGGTATGGCTTGCTTGGATCCCCCAACGATTTCCTACCTGGACTGCCCTGCAAACCTCAAATTTAGCTGAAAAAAACACATTTTCCACATATTTTTGTGTGGAATCACCGTGCCGGCACAAATTTCCTACCCCACAGCGTTCCCCTCAGTCTCTCGAGTAAAATGATACCTCACTTTTGTGGGTGGGGCAAGGGCCTGTGACTGGGAAGAGCCCAAAACTTGGGGAATAAGGGTATAGCACCGAGAATTGTAAGCGCTAAATTTTTTTAGAAATACGTTTTTAGCCAATTCTGCATTGGACACCCACACAAGTGAGGTATAATTTTACTCGGGACACTAAGGAGAACGCTGTGGGATAGGACATTTGTGCCGCCACGGTGATTCCACACAAAAATATGTGGAAAATGTGGTTTTGTCAGCTAAATTTGAGGTTTGCAGGGGATTCTGGGTAGGGAAACGTTGGGGGATCCATGCAAGCCATACCTCATTGGACTCCCCAGGGTGTCTAGTTTTCAGAAATGTGTGGGTTTGGTAGGTTTACCTAGATGGCGGCGAGCCCGGGGCCAAAACCCCCGGTGCCCCCCCCAAAACCAGGTAGTTTTGTTATAGGTAATTTTGAAGTCTCCACAGTACGATTTGGGCCATTTCCTGTTGCAGCCACTATGCCTACCCACACAAGTGAGGTACCATTTTTATCGGGAGACCTGGGGGAACGCTGGGTGGTAGGAAATTTGTGTCAGCCCATTGATCCTACAACTTTCCCACACAGAAATGTGAGAACAAATAGATTTTTTCAACAAAATTTGAGGTTTGCAGGAGATTCTGGGTAGGGAAATGTGTCGGGGACCTACGCAAGCCATACCTTGCTGGACTCCCCCGGGTGTCTAGTTTTCAGAAATGTGTGGGTTTGGTAGGTTTCCCTAGATGGCCGCCGAGCCCGGGGCCAAAAACTCATGGGACCCCCCTTGCAAAACCAGGTTGTTTTGTGATAGATAATTTTGATGTCGCCTCAATAGGTTTTGGGCCCTTGCCTGTCGCGGGTACTTGACCCACCCACGCGAGTGAGGTACCATTTTTATCGGGAGACCTGGGGGAATGCTGTGTAGAAGTAAATTTGTGGATCCACGCAGATTCAAAACTTTCCCACACAAAAATTTGAGAAAAAAGTGATTTGTTTAAGCTAAATTTGAGGTTTGCAGGGGATTCTCTGTAGGGAAATGTTGGGGGACCCACGCAAGACATACCTTGCTGAACTCCCCAGGGTGTCTTGTTTACAGAAATGTGTGGGTTTGGTAGGTTTCCCTAGATGGCCGCCGAGCCCGGGGCCAAAAACTCATGGGACCCCCCTTGCAAAACCAGGTTGTTTTGTGATAGGTAATTTGAAGTCGCCTCAATAGGTTTTGGGCCTTTGCCTGTCGCGGGTACTTGACCCACCCACACAAGTGAGGTACCATTTTTCTCGGAAGACATTGGGGAACACTGAGTGCATGGAATTTTGTGGATCTACGCAGATTCCAGAACTTTCCACCACAGAAATGTGAGGAAAATTTGTTTTTTTTAAACAAATTTTTAGGTTTGCAAGGGATTCTGGATAACAGAAACTGGTGAGAGCCAGTCAAGTCACCCCATCCTGGATTCCCATGGGTGTCTAGTTTTCAAAAATGTATAGGTTTGCTAGGTTTCCCTAGGTGCAGGCAGAGTTAGGGTTCAAAATCTACAGTTAGGCACTTTGCAAAAAAAGGGTCAGTTTTCACTGTGAAAATGTGGTGTGTCCACGTTGTGTTTTGGGTCGTTTCCTGTCGCGGGACACTAGGCTTACCCACACAAGTGAGGTACCATTTTTCTCGGAAGACTTTGGGGAACGTGAGGTGGGGGAATTTTGTGGATCCCCGCAGATTCCAGAACTTTCCACCACAGAAATGTGAGGAAAATGTGTTTTTTAAACAAATGTTTAGGTTTGCAAGGGTTTGGGGTTCAGAACCTGTTGAGAGCCAGTCAAGTCACCCCATCCTGGATTCCCCTGGGTGTCTAGTTTTTAAAAATGTATAGGTTTGCTAGGTTTCCCTAGGTGCTGGCAGAGTTAGGGTTCAAAATCTAGCGATAGGCACTTCGCAAAAAAAGGGTCCGTTTTCACTGTGAAAATGTGGTGTGTACACGTTGCGTTTTGGGCCGTTTCCTGTCGCGGGCCCTAGGCCTACCCACACAAGTGAGGTACCATTGTTATTGAAAGACTTTGGGGAACGCGGGGTGGGTGTAATTTTGTGGATCCACGCAGATTCCAGAACTTTCCACCACAGAAATGTGAGGAAAATGTGTTTTTTTTTTACAACTGTTTAGGTTTGCA
The DNA here is from genome assembly GCA_963921515.1 of Calotriton arnoldi. Classification (NCBI taxonomy): domain Eukaryota; kingdom Metazoa; phylum Chordata; class Amphibia; order Caudata; family Salamandridae; genus Calotriton; species Calotriton arnoldi. The sequence goes on from CAWUFW010017561.1 coordinate 84,104, forward strand.
AGGGATTCTGGGTAATAGAACCTGGTGAGAGCCAGTCAAGTCACCCCATCCTAGATTCCCCTGGGTGTCTAGTTTTCAAAAATGTATACGTTTGCTAGGTCTCCCTAGGTGCCGGCAGAGCTAGGGTTCAAAATCTACAGCTAGGCACTTTACCAAAAAAGGGTCAGTTTTCACTGTAAAAATGTGGTGTGTCCACGTTGCGTTTTGGGCCATTTCCTGTCGGGGGCACTAGGCCTACCCACACAAGTGAGGTACCATTTTTATTGGGAGACTTAGGGTAACACAGAATTGTAGAGCAGCTGTTATTATCTATTGACTTTCGATGCATTTCTGCCTTCCAAATGTAAGACAATGTATAAAAAGAAGTCATTTTGAAAAATGACCTATAATTCTCATGCTAGTATGGGTACTCACAATTTCGGAAATGTGCAAATAGCTACTGTTTCTAAACTCTATATTTTGTTCCAATTTCAGAAATACATAGGTGTCTTTCATACCGATTTTTCCATGTATATATTTTCCCAAATTAATTGCTATATACCCGGTACATAATAAAAAACCATTGCAAGACGCTGCTCAGTTATTGGCTCTGGGTTCGTCGAGTTCTTGGTGAACCTACAAGTCCTATATATCCCCACAACCAGAAAAGTCCAGCGGATGTAACGGTATATTGCTGTCAAACATCTTTCATAATTAGAAGAAGTTACAGGTGAACACGTTGACAAAAATGGCTGTTTTTTACAACTAATTTTCAATGTTTCCTATATTCAACGGTTAGTTTCTATAAAGAAACCTTGAAGGATGTACACAAATGACCCCTTGTTGAATTCAGAATTTTGTCTACGTTTCTAAAATGTATAGCTTTCCAGGATCCATTATTGCTTTCATACCCATTTCTACCATTAACTGGAAAGAGGTTGAAAGCAGAAAAAATAGCAAAAATAGGCTATGTCCCAGAAAAATGCCAAAACTGTGTGAAAAATGTTAGGTTTCTGACAAAAGTCTGCTTGTCCCTGAAAGCTGGGAAGATGGTGATTTCAGCACCACAACCCCTTTTTTGATACCATTTGCAGGGAAAAAACCAGACACTTTCATCTGTAGCCCTTTTTTCCAATTTTTCACAAAAAAAACAAAATTTACCTGTATTTTGGCTAATTTCTGGGTCCCCTCCAGGGAAATCCACAAACCCTGGGTACCTTTAGAATGCCCATAATGTTGGAAAAAAAGGACGCAAATTTGGCATGGATACCTTATGTGGTCAAAAGGTTACAGGGGCCTAAGCGCGAACTACCCTAAATAGCCAAAAAAAATGCTTAGCAGGGGGGGGGAAAAGGCCTAGCAGCGAAGGGGTTAATAATTAATTAATAATAAATTATTTATAAATAATAACAAATAAAAATTAATAATTACTTCATTATAATTCAATTACATCCCACTATATTCCCCTATTAACCCACAACCCGCTCCTAAAAAAAATACAATTAATATAATTATCAATTAATAAAAATTAATTACCAATTAATAATTAATTAACAATAAATTAATTATCAATACCAATAAATACAAATTAATAATTACTTTATTAAAATTAAATTACTTCCCACCCTATTCCCCTCTAAACACAAAACCCGCTCCTAAAAAAACATAACACAATTAATATAATTATCAATTAATTAATTAATAAAAAGTAATTAACAATTAATAATTAATTAACAATAAATTAATTATCAATATCAATAAATAAAAATTTATAATTCCTTTATTAAAATTAAATTACTTCCCACCCTATTCCCCTATAAACCCACAACCCACTCCTAAAAAAATTAACACAATTAATATAATTATCAATTAATCAATTAATAAAAATTAATGCCAATTAATAATTAATTAACAATAAATTAATTATCAATACCAATAAATAAAAATTCATAATTACTTTATTATAATTAAATTACTTCCCACCCTATTCCCCTATAAACCCACAACCAGCCACGGAATAAAAACACAAAATGTAATTAAAAATAATTAATAATTTCTAAAAATTATTATTACATTTACTATAATTAAATTACTTCCCACCCTATTCCCCTATAAACCCACAACCTGCATCAGAACTAAAACGCAAAATGTAATTAAAAATAATTAATAATTTCTAATTTTTTTTATTACATTTACTATAATTAAATTACTTTTCACCCTATTCCCCTATAAACCCACAACCCGCTACGGAAATAAAACGCAAAATATACTTTAAAAAAAATTAATAACTTCTAAAAATTATTATTAAGTTTACTATAATTAAATTACTTCCCACCCTATTCCCCTATAAATCCACAACCCGCTACGGAAATAAAACACAAAATTTACTTTAAAAAAAATAATAACTTCTAAAAATGTAATACAAATATTTAAAAAAAAAATACAATACTTAACAAAAAGTATAAAACACATTCTTTTAAAATACATACTAAAATACATAACACTAATATAAACATCGATATTATTAACAACAATATTTTTACAAACGATATTGCTGACTTCGATATTAACAAAAATGGAAATCACCTGCACACTGAGAGGATCAGATATGTTTCTTGTAGACACAACTGGCAATAACTATCCTGGAAAAAAACAGAAAAGCACAAAAGGAGACCGACACAACCAACTGTTTCAGTAATCTTCAGAGTCTGAACGCTCAAGTAGAAGAACCAATTAAACGGGTCAATTTGAATGAATTATGTTGCCCTCATTAATTTATGAGGAGTCAGTTTATTATTTATTGCCTGCTACAAATATTTGATATCCAGCATATTTATTAAACAAAAGCACTTGCATGTAAAATGAACAAGTCTAAACAATTGAACATGCCTCAAACTCTCTCCATATTTCAAATATCACTTCAAATTTGAAATAACTATCGCATGAATTATAACTGAGCCTCATAAATATATATAGAGGTCATGCTGTTTAGTTAATGCAACAGTATCACTTACAGGAAGTAACTTTAGGACATGGGACTTCAATCTGTGGGGCGCGACCCCCAGGGGGGGCGTGGACTCATTCAAAGGGGGTCGCGCATTCCCGGCCGCACTCCTGCCTGGAACTGCCTGGATCCGGAATCCAAAACGTTTGGTTTTGGATTCCCAATAATGCGTGTCAATGTGCTCTCTGATTGGAGGACACCGTAAAAGAATATAACGTCATCCACGACTGTCCTCCAATCAGAGAAACTTCAGGATGCACACCAGGAAATGCCGGGAGCTGGGGCCATGAATATGCACCTGTGGAATGAACATAGAGTGCATCAATATTTTTTTCGCTGACTTGCACCGTGTTGCCTTTTCTGGACTTCCTCGTTGTTGCTGCTGTGTAGTTCCAGCTGGTGCCCTTTCCGTGCCTCTTCCTCGTGGCTGCTCCTGGTATCTGATCGCCTTGCAGTTTCCTGGTTCCCAAGGCAACCGAAGCTTCGAAGAACTGGTGAGTCAGCTGCCTCTTCCCCCCTCCTTCCTCCGCATCCACCATGTTTTCACCCCTCAGACATATACACACACACACACCCCTCACCTTTTTTATTTCAAACTATGCTATTTCCGAAACCTGGCTACATTACAAAAATACCGTTTATTTATGTTCACTTTCACACTGACTGCATAAGCTTTTTTACTCTCTTATTCTGCGTGGTCCCTTGATTTCTTTTAAATAAATATTTAACAGCATCATTCCGCCGTTACTAGGTGACATCAAACTACAACAAAGTACTGCAATTATGTATGGGCTATCAATGCATACGTGGGTCTATTTTCCAAAATCAGGCATTAGGAGATCGCAGTGACCGGGGTCTGGTGGCTCAATGAACCTTTGTACATGCTCCAGGAGTTTCTCTTTGACCACATGGTCACAGGTTTGAATTCTGGTGAGTCCACTCTGCCTTCCATCCTTTCGAGGTCGATAAAATAATTACTGTTGAGTTGGGTAAAAATAAACATCCAATATCTGTCAGTGGCACCAAGGGGCCTTCTTGGGGTGAGCTGGACACTCTGCAAATATGCCTATTATATATATACCAAGTGAATGAGCATTCAGGCATCAGAGGTAAAACTGAAGAAAGGGGCAGTGTGCCATTGTTTCTACCTTGCACTGAAATGTCTTGGCCTGAATAGTATTTATTGGCTTGAATGTATATCGTGGGGAAGGTATTTTAAGTTTTTAAATAAAAATGTGCCCAATGTTTTGTTCAAGTACTCTTAGCCAAAAGGTGGATGGAAGACACACTGATAAAGTTAACATGTTGATGGAGCCTCCTGTGCCTCAGAACATACCTCCACTGCACTCATATTTTGATCTTCATTATTATCATCATAGATTCTGGCTGCATTATGAACAGTCTCTTTACCAGTTATATTCTTCATTAGAGCACACCGCATCTTGCATCAGTGGGTCGTTAGAGGCTATGACACGGAAGCAACGCTCTTCTTTTCAACGTGGATAGACCGGAGCAGGCAATATCATTTGCTTCATGCAAACATAAACCCACACTCAAATTGGCCCATTATGGGAGATGGAAAAAATATTGTTGTCCTCTGGTAGTCAAATTATATAAACATGTTTAGTAACAGTCCACACATCTTACCTGGCCATTATTAGTCGGTAAATACCCAGAAAACAGTTTAAAGATTACTGCTTGCTTTATTCATGGATTTATTCATTTATCAAGTGAGTAAGGCGCCAAAGCTGATGAACACCAATTCTGAATATCAATTCAAGAGTGCAATAAAACATGCCAACAGTGTACGTTAGAGTTGTAGTGCAAGAAACAATATTTTTACAAACGATATTGCTGACTTCGATATTAACAAAAAGATATTTCTTACCTTCATGTCGATATTCTGGTCACCGATATTCTTGATGTCGATATTCAGTACCTTCGATATTTCCAACTCAATATTTTTGTACTCCGAAAATAAAAACTCGATATTATGTCTGTGCACCTATTGTTTTGGAACTAATCTGTCTTGATGACGTAGAACCACCCACAACAACTTCAGGCTTTATACAGTGCTTGATACTTCTGAAAAAAATTTTACCCCATCAATCACCACAGCTTCAGTTTTCTGTAAGCTTACTTTACTTGCATTTTTTTAAATACCCATCTCTAGTTAGCAACGAGCCTTGTCTCCAATGCTTTCAAATTGAAAACAGTGGAATATTTGATATCCAGCATATTTATTAAACAAAAGCACTTGCATGTAAAATGAACAAGTCTAAACAATTGAACATGCCTCAAACTCTCTCCATATTTCAAATATCACTTCAAATTTGAAATAACTATCGCATGAATTATAACTGAGCCTCATAAATATATATAGAGGTCATGCTGTTTAGTTAATGCAACAGTATCACTTACAGGAAGTAACTTTAGGACATGGGTCTTCAATATGTGGGGCGCGACCCCCAGTGGGGGCGTGGACTCATTCAAAGGGGGTCGCGCATTCCCGGCCGCACTCCTGCCTGGAACTGCCTGGATCCGGAATCCAAAACGTTTGGTTTTGGATTCCCAATAATGCGTGTCAATGTGCTCTCTGATTGGAGGACACCGTAAAAGAATATAACGTCATCCACGACTGTCCTCCAATCAGAGAAACTTCAGGATGCACACCAGGAAATGCCGGGAGCTGGGGCCATGAATATGCACCTGTGGAATGAACATAGAGTGCATCAATATTTTTTTTTCGCTGACTTGCACCGTGTTGCCTTTTCTGGACTTCCTCGTTGTTGCTGCTGTGTAGTTCCAGCTGGTGCCCTTTCCGTGCCTCTTCCTCGTGGCTGCTCCTGGTATCTGATCGCCTTGCAGTTTCCTGGTTCCCAAGGCAACCGAAGCTTCGAAGAACTGGTGAGTCAGCTGCCTCTTCCCCCCTCCTTCCTCCGCATCCACCATGTTTTCACCCCTCAGTCACATACACACACACACACACCCCTCACCTTTTTTATTTCAAACTATGCTATTTCCGAAACCTGGCTACATTACAAAAATACAGTTTATTTATGTTCACTTTCACACTGACTGCATAAGCTTTTTTACTCTCTTATTCTGCGTGGTCCCTTGATTTCTTTTAAATAAATTTTTAACAGCATCATTCCGCCATTACTAGGTGACATCAAACTACAACAAAGTACTGCAATTATGTATGGGCTATCAATGCATACTTGGGTCTATTTTCCAAAATCAGGCATTAGGAGATCACAGTGACCGGGGTCTGGTGGCTCAATGAACCTTTGTACATGCTCCAGGAGTTTCTCTTTGACCACATGGTCACAGGTTTGAATTCTGGTGAGTCCACTCTTCCTTCCATCCTTTCGAGGTCGATAAAATAATTACTGTTGAGTTGGGTAAAAATAAACATCCAATATCTGTCAGTGGCACCAAGGGGCCTTCTTGGGGTGAGCTGGACACTCTGCAAATATGCCTATTATATATATACCAAGTGAATGAGCATTCAGGCATCAGAGGTAAAACTGAAGAAAGGGGCAGTGTGCCATTGTTTCTACCTTGCACTGAAATGTCTTGGCCTGAATAGTATTTATTGGCTTGAATGTATATCGTGGGGAAGGTATTTTAAGTTTTTAAATAAAAATGTGCCCAATGTTTTGTTCAAGTACTCTTAGCCAAAAGGTGGATGGAAGACACACTGATAAAGTTAACATGTTGATGGAGCCTCCTGTGCCTCAGAACATACCTCCACTGCACTCATATTTTGATCTTCATTATTATCATCATAGATTCTGGCTGCATTATGAACAGTCTCTTTACCAGTTATATTCTTCATTAGAGCACACCGCATCTTGCATCAGTGGGTCGTTAGAGGCTATGACACGGAAGCAACGCTCTTCTTTTCAACGTGGATAGACCGGAGCAGGCAATATCATTTTGCTTCATGCAAACATAAACCACACTCAAATTGGCCCATTATGGGAGATGAAAAAAATATTGTTGTCCTCTGGTAGTCAAATTATATAAACATGTTTAGTAACAGTCCACACATCTTACCTGGCCATTATTAGTCGGTAAATACCCAGAAAACAGTTTAAAGATTACTGCTTGCTTTATTCATGGATTTATTCATTTATCAAGTGAGTAAGGCGCCAAAGCTGATGAACACCAATTCTGAATATCAATTCAAGAGTGCAATAAAACATGCCAACAGTGTACGTTAGAGTTGTAGTGCAAGAAACGCAACAAGGTATAGACCGCGACAAGCATATTTGTGAAGCAGGAGCCAATAGTTGCAAATATTTGCAATACTGTTGGATGAAAAAAAGTGAAAAAAACAGAACACCTGCCCACGAAGGAGGGAGTTCATGGTCAGGGTCCAGAGCATAACAGACTTTACTATCACAGCTTCATGTATGCTTATTTGAATTGTAACCATTTAAGGATTACAGTTTGTGGAGTTTTATATAGCGCAAACTAGACCCGGAGGTATCAGAGCACCTTACATGAGCACCAGTTATGTTACAGACGGACACATACATTTTTGTTAGGCATGAGGAGATTAAGTGATTTGCCCAGAATCACAGAATGTTGAGCATCCCTGCCGAGACTCGAACCAGGTTCCCCAGCTCCGAGGTCGACCGCCCTAGCCATTAGGCCATATTCTCTCCCCAGTTTGGTGTGATAGCACTTGGCACAACACCTAGGAATGTTGTCTAAATGTTCAAGACACCAGGAAAATCTCAATAAAAGCATTCCTACTGTTGCGCATGACCCGTGGATCATGAAAAATACCATATCTAGAATATGATGGATTGTCACATTGCTCTGTACGTTAAGTTGCCTCAAGGTTAAGACCTGTATCTCAGTACTGTAAAAAAGGCAAGCAACATAGTAGTGATGTAATGAAAATAGTAAAAAAAAAAAACTATGGACGGCCTTCACACATGCCAAGAATTGGGTACAAACTGCAGCAAATTTGTATTTTCTGTTACTTTGCCGTGTATGGGCTCACGTATAGTAACTCTCAATCGTTTGTGTAGGTTCTTCACAGAACTTGTGAATAAGCCGCCTCTTCCCCCGCCTTCCTCCACATCCACCATGCCCCTGCTTTTCACCCCTCAGACACACACACAAACATACATGCATGCACACACACACATTCTTATTTACAAGAATTTTCCTGAAGATGTTTCCCAGAATACTTTATTCCCTTAGAAGCTTTGTTCATTTAAAACAATCCGCTTTCTACTGCTGATGGCACTGGTTACATTTCTACCATCTTTCTGTTGCTACCCTCACCCCCTTTATTTTCACACTCACCCTTTCCCCACTGCTGTCTTTGGTATTCTTCTGCTCTGCCCCTGCTGTTGCAGCTCCCCTGTTTCCGTTTTTGTCATGCTGGCTTGAGGAAAGCCCTCAAAGGCTATCCCGGGCCCCTGGGGGTGGGGGCGCGGGGGTGAGGGTGAGGTTCGTGGGAGGGGGTGAGGGGGGTGCTGTGCCTCCGAAAGGAACAATCTTTTCAAACAAAAAGGGTTTTTTGAAGACAAAACAAGCCATTTCCAACACAATTCAATTGTGCATTATCATTGAGTATTCAACACATGAAATAAGGAGAATCCAGCCAGAGGCATCACGTATTATGTGCATTTGGACCCGAGCTCTCAGGGGGCTAGGGGAGTGTCTTTTACTTTCTTTCCGAGGCAGGGTTGGGGCAGTGCAGCTGTGGTGCCGGCTGCAGGTGCTTTGCCCCTTTTAGAAATGGTACTGCCATCATGCAGCTGACAGCAAAGCAGTGTGCTTGGTGGGGGCCGGAGGGGGTGGGGGGCTTGGAGGGGGCATAACACTGAAGGGATGAATGGGAAGAGCCTAGTCTGTGTGTGATTATTAGGTATTGAGAGACTGGGTCAGACATATTTTAATTGACAGAGATGAGAGGGATGGAAGGGAGGGGTGGGAGAAAAGAGGCGTGGGTGAACTGCTTAACTCTGCACAAGACCTCCAGGGTTTTAAGGGACCACTACTGCTCCCAGCCAGGTGAGCTTCTAATGTGTCGACATGTATTCCTGTGGAGTGGAAAGCCCTTCACAAAGGTTGACTAGACATCTTTCTGTTGTTCATTGCTGTATTTTGGTTATAAACTGGTACTGATGAGGGGAAATCTTGCCCATTGTTACCGTGTGTAAAAAATGTCAAAATAATGAAGCAATACTATCCCAAAATGTGCCTCATCACATAACATTATTTACATTTTATTACCACACAATTTAGTCAGCCCTGCTGCATTATTTGGTCAACCCCTGCCTCATAATTCCAATTGCCCTGCCTATAGGGCAGTCTGGCAGTGCCCAAACGGGTGACAAGTCAGGTCAGTGAATGTTTTTTTTTAGCTGCTTGCTGGCCTGTTTTATGGTCTGGTGGACTGTTTCAATCTTGGTTTCTTTGCTACTACCACAAATATTGTCTGCAGGAAGCACAAATGCATGCAGTCTCCCATACCTTACAAAGCACTTATATAGCTTGGTCTTTATAAGTTTAAAACTGCCACTTAATTTGGTCCTCCCCTGCCTCATAAATTCCAGTTGCCCTAGATAAAATACTGTTGTGCATTTTTGGGCAATTCTTTTGGAGACTTTCAGTTTGAACTGTGTAGTAAGACTGTGACTCCAAACCACAGACACCCACAAACATTTGATTTGCTATACACTGTTTAATAATATTTCCCCAACATAAAAATGATTTGCCGTGGGAACTGCAGGCGTTTATGCTTGTCGATGATGAGGAGTACCAAGTTCTAGATATTTTTGTCAGGAGGGGGGTCCTTAAGCCTGAAAATTTTGACAGGGGGGTCTCGGCATCAAAAAGTTTGAAGACCTCTGCTTTAGGAAGACCTTCAGGCAACTGTAGTAAAAATATTGCACTTTTGGTTGGAGTATTGTACTTAAATCTACAATATAGGCTTTCTATCTGCAATTCAAAAATTGAGAAAATACATGTTTTCAATCGTGGCAAAGCATAAATGTCTTAGACACAGTCTCACAAGGTTGTACACAACACTGATTTGCAATTAAAATACTGCAAGGAATATATCCAGCTACTGCACCTACTGCTATGCTGTGGGTATATATTATTCTTAACTACTTTTATACTTACCTTTGGAGGAAAGTGCAGGTGTAGTTACTTACCTTCAAAACTCAGAAGGAGTGAGAAGACTTTTATAGGGGTGGGCCCTCAGCTTCCCAAACTATAAACTAGAACTAACTTAAGGGAGGGTACACCCAATTCTCTTATCTTCCACCAACTGTGGCATGCACGCAAAATGCAGACCATACCACTAGGACTTTTTCCTGGTTTGGCCATGGATGGCTTATCTATTCATAAGGCATCAGAAGGTTTGTGGGGAGGATGGTACCTGTAGTCACACATTCAAGGGAGTGCGTCCGCTGTCAAAACCTGCATCTCTCCCTGCTTCGCTGAATGTTCATACCGGGAAAAGGTCCTAGTAGTATGGTCTGTATTTTAAATGCATGCTTATTGAATAACATGAATGCATTAAAGTAGGTTGAAAATCAACCATATCACGCAGGGTAAAAAAATAATTTGGGTCCTGAAGAAAGCTGATTGACCCTTACGAGCAAATACACAGCTGAAACATGTCGACCTACTGATGTCAAGGATCATTGAATGATTATGACATCCCACTGTTTTTAATCTTGCCCTAGACCTCACTCATTAAAATACCACTAGAGGATCTATAGGCATTTTTATCACACTCACATAAACCCCTGCACTCATTTCTAAATAGCTCCGCTTACAAATGTGAAGAGCCATCCCACTAAAATTAGGTGATCTCTGTGTGGGTCTGGGTGTGGGTGATGAAGCAAGCCACAGGTGGGTGAGGACCCTACACACACACACACACACACACACACATATAATATATATATATCCAAGAAATGTGGTGTGGGCACTAATTTATCTGGGTGCTATCCGCACACTCGGTTGCGATATTGTGAACATTTATGCATACCTCTCTACAGTAGGTGGAAGATATGAAAATTGGGTGTACCCTCCCTTAAGTTAGTTCAGAGTTACTAAGCTCACAATGTAGTGATATATCCATATTTTGCAAGTAATATTATTGAAAAGTGATACATCCCATATGATATAGTGATTCCACAGTTAATCAGACCCTCCAGGATTTCGCGATTTCGCGATTTCGCGGTTTGCCGCGAAATCGGCACTTTTGTAAAAATGCCGCGATTTTTACAAAAGTGCCCGCGAAGTCGGCACTTTTGTAAAAATGCCTCAATTTTTACAAAAAAGTGCCCGCGAAATCGGCAATGCGCACAATTAGACAGTAGCTGCTGGTGACTAAGTTTCATGGGGAGACGCTTCTTCCACATTTTAAGAGGGTGCCTTTATCATAGCAAACTCGGGCAGAAAGAGGACATCTTGGGAGCTAAACCCAGTGAAGGAACTGGTATGGTAATGGCAACATGACAAATGTATGTGGCAGGCGAGAGAAGGGCAGGCGGCAAGCTTCCTGGTAACAGAGTTGGCACAAGTAAGGGCCAGGCTGACGAAAGGTGTTGGGCATCATGGCACAAAAGGCAGCACAAGAAGATGAGATGAGGACAAAGGCAGGAAGGAGTGGGATGGCAGCGAGCACCTTAGGGCAGAACCTGGTGCGAGAGGAGGACATTTTCCAGGCATCAAGTGAAGTGACGAGGTAAGACCAGGATATGAGTTGATGAGGTGGCAACTGGATAAAAGCAGGGAGTAGAGGAAAAGTAAACAGGAAGGGACCATCTTGAGGGCAGAATGGGATACAGGCAGGTAATTAATGGGCAGCAAGGTGATGGGTACCCATGGAGACAAGGGACCAGAACAGGACACTTAGCGGGCAGGCAGTGAACCCAATGGGGCAGATCAGGTGAAAAGAAGTCACACTCTGGAAACTGTCAGGCAGCAAGGAAGTGGTGGAGAGAGGACAGAGCAGCAGCAAAATCCATCCATACATGTCCTGTGTAAATGTCTGTCACCCTAGCAGAATAGTAAAAAAACAAGCATTTGCAATGCAATCAGTCTCGCATTTACGCGAGTTTGAGCTATTGGCATTGTAAATGACAATGCCTTTTATTTATGTTTTGGTTTTTAAAACATAAATAAATGGCATTGTCATTACAATGACAATAGCTTGAACAGCGCGTAAATGCGAGTCCTATTACATTGCAAATGTTATAACGTTGTGCCCCCCGCCCCCTTCACCCGTGAAAACATAAACGGTCGGAGCCCTAGCCAGACCCTCCAGGATTTCGCGATTTGCCTTGAAGTATTACACGGTTGTATAGTGCCTTTATTATGAGTTTCTCCTCTGCTGCTCCTAAGTGGATTCCACAGGTCATATACTGTGACTGGTTGCATAATTTCAATTTCTTTGGGTATCTCCCTGTCCTTCCAATCTGGACCCCAGAGTATACACTAAGGTAGGTTCTAGAATGCCATTTCCTATGGGATGCTACCAGGCCATCTTTGATGGGCTTCTCAGAACCTATACTAAAGCAAATGGAGGATTGCATTTCCAAGGGATAACAGCCTTCACCTGTGGGCTGCTTCCTCTGTTCCATATCCCAGGTTGCCTATTCAAAGTGGAATACTCTGCTAAAACAGTTTCCATTGATTTAAGGCTGAAAATGAATGATTATGAGTAAAATAAAGTGCCGCAAAAATGCCGCTAAATTTCCATATTTGTGCCGCTAAATTTCCATATTTGTGCCGCTAAATTTGCTAATCCATGCCGCAATATCCTGGGGGTCTGGTTAATGATACACATATTGTTTCAAAAATATCGAGCTGGGCATCTGATATTCATATTATGTCTTCTTCAGATGGCTCTGCTGAACTGTGAACACTGTGTGGTGGACTGAGGTGGTAACTGTTTTAGCTAGTGCTTCCCTTTGTACACAGATGTATGCGATTTGCTCTTTCCATTAGGAGTCAGTCTGATATATTATCTCGGGTGACTCTGTGCAGTGTGTCTTGTTAACTGTTTTCATTCGAAAATGCTAAATAAAATTGTCAAAAAAATATATCGATTTGAGAGAATATTATGTCAAAAATATTGTCAAGTCAAAAATATTGATGAAGAGGAAATAGCAGGTAAGAATATAGGGGCATTTCTACAAGGAAGTGGCTTAACTCTGCGATCCACCACTTCTGAAATGCAGGGCTGCACCGTATTTATAAGAATACGGTGCAGCCTTGCATTTCCTCCTTCACTGGCTCTAATTTAGCTGCCTAGTGCCAAAGCAGTCACACTTACACCATAATGCAAGGGTGCCTGCGTTGAGGAGAATGAAATGGTGTTTTGAAACTTCTTTGTAAGCTGCCTAATGAAGCGCACATAGAAGTTGCAAAACTTCATTTTTTTAATGATTGTTTATGTGCAGGAAGGTGTCCCTTCCTGCACATAAACAATCAATGGCGTTTTGCTGTTTCTATGTGTGCTGCACAACGCAGCACAAATAGAAACAATAAAATGAAGAGAAATAAAGCCTTTCTCCTTATTTCGCCAGTAAGACCAGGTGTAAACTTTGACACTGCCCCATATATACGCCACCCTTGTAAATATGGGATAGCATCAAAATCAATGGGTGTTGTGGTTTAACGCCCACCACAACAGCCATTGCCTGCCCCTTTCGCGCTAAGTATAGCGTGAAAGGGTGCCTTATTTATGAGGCAGCATTAAGCCTTGCTAATTGGTTTAACACTGGCTTGTAAATAAGGAGAAGCCCATATCTCCACAGGAACGTCACTGAAAGTGACGTTCCTGTGGCGATAAGGGCTTGTGAATATGCCCTATTGTTTTTTAATTTCTATAATATCATTTATTAACCCCTTAACTGCTGGGCCTTCCCCCCTCCCCCATTTCTCACTTAGGGCTCCATAACTTTTTTCTACTGAAGGTATCCACGCTACATTCGCGTCCTTTATTTTAACATCCTTGTGATTCTAAAGGTATCCAGGGTTTGTGGTTTTCACAGGAGGGAACCGAGAAAATAGGAAAAATGTATAAAGATTTAGAGGTTTTTTTAGTAAAAAGTTCTCCAGATAAAAGTGTCTTTTTCCCCCTAAAAACACCACCAACAAACGGTTTGCTATGCTAAAGTCACTACCTTCCCAAGTTACAGGAACATGCAGAGCTGAATCAAAAAACCTAGGGGCATAATTATCAGGCAGCTGCGTCACACTTGCACTGCGCACTAGGGAGCAAGGGCAATGCAACTACTAAGTCAGATTAACCAAGCTTGCGTGGCATGATAAATGTAGATAAATGTAGAGTAATGCACCGCAGCTCAAATCGCTGCATTGCGTTGTTATGTGGCAGGAAGGCATTCCATCGGTGTAGCACGGGTGTTCCCACGCATCCACCCAGGGATTTTGGCGCATTGCCAGATTTGCCATTACTGGAAGGCCTGGGAATGCGTCAAAATGCTACGCCTCCCCAGGTGAGGCGTAAGGAGGAGAAATATCTTTATTTCTCCTATTTCATACCTCTTGTATGTGTGCTGCATTCTTAAGCACACACAGAAATAGGGAATTGCCTCTCAGTATTGTTTTCGTGCATGAAGGTGCCCCTTCCTGCTCAAAAACAATCCTGTTTACAACAAAGGCACACTTGCATCATGGTGGAAGGGTGCCTGTGTTGGCGCTAGGCAGCACATTGTGCACCAGTGCAAGGAACAGACAGGAATGCGCTGTTGAATGTTAAATGCAGTGCATTTCTGCCCTTTCTCTTTCATGCAGTGCAGCGCAGCACAGCAAGGTGGCTTGCTGAGCCGCGTGATTTTTTTTTATAAATGTGCCCCCTAATTTTGTACCACAGTTTTAGTATTTTTCAAAGGGATAGCCCATTATTTCTATTTTTCGTGCTCTCAATCTTCTTCCAGTGTGTGGTGGAAACCGGTGTGAAAACTATGGGTAATCCAGGAAGGCTATAGATTTCTGTAAAGTAGACAAAATTTTGAATTCAGCAAGGGGTCATGTGTGTAGATCCCTCAAGGTTTTCCCAAGGAAAATCACTGTTGAAATAAAGAAATATTGAAAATGTGTATGGAAAAAAAGTCATTTATCACAATATTTTCAACTGTAAATTTTTGTTACGATGGGCGATTTACATAGGCAACATACCTTTCTGGTTGTGGCGACATATAGGGTTTGTAAGTTCTCCAAGAACCCAGGGTAGCCAGAGCCAAGAACTGAGCTGCAATGTACAATGGTTTTTCATTGTATACCGAGTATAGACCAATTCATATGGTGAAATATGTTGAGTGAAAGATGGGTTTCAAGGAAACCTATGTATTTCTGAAATAAGCACAAGATATGGAGTTTAGGAGCAGTGGTTATTTGTACATCTCTGAATTTGTGGCTGCCAGTACAGTGAAATCCAATTGGTAATAACAAATGTTCTACTATTCTATGCTCCCCCATTTCGTCTGATAAAAATAATACCTTACTTGGCTGTATAGGCCTAGTGCCCGCAACAGGAAACGGACCAAAACACAACATGGATGCATCACATTTTTCCACGGAATACTGACCCTTTCTTCCAATGTGGGTAGCTGTAGATTTTGGAACCTAACTGAGCCGGCACCTAGGGAAACCTAGCAAACCTGTACATTGTTTTAAATGAGACACCAGGAGGAATCAATAGTGGGAAGACTTGTGGGTGCTCTCACCAGATGTTTTTATCCAGAATTCATTGCAAACCTTAAACTTGGACCAGAAAAGCACATTTTTCTCACATTTCCTTGATGAAAAGTTCTGGAAATTGTTAGGAGCCACAAACTTCCATCCACCTAACATTATCCCAAGCCTTCCAACAAAAATGATACCTTACCTGTGTGGGTAGGCCTACTGACCACGAAAGGAAGTAGCCCAAAATGCAACATGGATACATTACATTTTTCCACTCAAAGCTGACCCTTTTTTCCAAAGTGGGAAGCTGTAAATTTTGGATCCTAGCTCAGCCGGCACCTAGGGAAACCTAGCAAACGTGTAGATGTTTGAAAACTAGATACCTGGTGAAATCAAAGGTGGGGTGACTTGTTTCACTTGCACCAGATTTTTTTTGCCTTCAATCTGTTGCAAACAGCACACTTTGACTAAAAACACAATTTACTTACATTTCTGTGATGGAAATTTGTGAAATCTGTGGGGAGCCACAAACCATCAACCACACGGCATTCCGCCAAGTCTCCTAAAAAAGCTGACCCTTTTTCCAATGTGTGTAGCTGTAGATTTTGGACCCTAGTTCAGACGGTACCTAAGGAAACTTAGCAAACATTAGGGGTCTCCATGGTAGGGTGACTTGTGTGGCTTTCACCAGGTTTTTGTACCCAGTATTCCTTGCAAACCGTAAACTTTGACCAAAAAAACAAATTTTTCTCACATTTCTGTGATGGAAAGTTTTGGAAATTGTGAGAAGCAACAAACGTACTTCTACCTGACACTCCTACCACAAGTCTCTCGATAAAAATGGGACCTCACTTGTGTGGTTAGGCCTACTGCCCACGACAGGTAATGGCCCAGGTAATGGCCCACCTCTCACCAGGTTTTTTTTACTCAGAATCACATTCCAGCACAGTTCACCTAATTGTGTTCTGGTAAATTCAGTATTCTTATGTTGGAAAGTGGATTATTAGTAGTTGTAAATATGCATCTACCACTGTCAATAAGGCCACTAACACAGTCTAGGACTCAGTACACGTCTCAATAAATTATTCCATGCTCAGCCCCTGGTAGCTTGGCTGTGAGCAGGCAGGCTTAACTTAGGAGACAGTTATGTAAAGCATTTTAAGACACCAATTCAGCAAATAATTAAGACAAAACACAAAATAAAAATCCCACACCGATTTATGAAAATAGGAACTATTTCTATCTTTAAAAGGACACCAAAATGACAAACATCCAATGTAGGGAACCAGAGATATGATTTTTTTAAGATTAAGCACTATATAGCACTTAGAAACCTATTGTGCCACTTTGGGACATCTGGTTGTGCCTGACCGTCAAAGTTTCAGGCCAACCACGATGGAGCCCTGCTTGGATACCCCTCGCGGTAGGCCTCCATCATGATTTAACCTTCAGACTTTCTGGAGCTTTTTCTGCCGGGGTCCTTCGATGGTTTTCACCAGTCAGGTTTCAGTGAGGGTTCACCGGCTTGCTTTCTAGGAAGCTGCTGGTCAAACTTTGGAAGTCGGACCTCTGGAGCTTTTCAGCGGGACCAATCAGCAGGCCAGGCCTGCTCACGGTTAAAGGTGGGCAACTTGGTTCTCGTGGTTGAGTTGGTCCTCTTATGAAGCTTTTTTCCAAAGTTGCTCAAAACCTCTCCAAACTTCTGGAACTTCTTCTTGACACTCCTCTTGAGGGTCCAAAGTGTCCAAAACACAATCCGAGGGTCTGGAATCTCCAAGATTGTCCATGAAAGATTTGGACCACAATTTCCACAATGCACCTGGACAAAACCCTTACAAATCCACTGGCCACACTCCAGGCAGGGAATTCTTAGTGGTGATGATCCGGTTGAGCTCTGATAACATGTAGCTTGCATGGAATCCACTCTTTATTCCTCCTGAAGCAAGGTACCAGATAATGCAGCAGGCGCAGTCAGTCAGATTGCACGGCCTGATGGTGCACATCAAGTTTCCAACTTGGCAATCCTTCTTCTTCTCTTAGTTTCAAGCAGCAGATGTGAGAAGCCCTGCACCTCTCACATATTTATTCACTGTTCTCTGGTGTCAAGCAGGAGAGTGCTCCTGTCCAGTAAGGTGCAGGACAACACCCCAGAGCATGACCACTTCCTCCAAAGTGTGGCATAATCATCTCCCAGAAAGCACTATTAATCCAAAATTCAGTATGGCTGAAATCCCAGCAGAGGAGCAAGAACTAGTTAAACCAATGTCCAGTATGGCTCATTTCCATAGCTCTCCTCCCCTTATCATCTGCAATTTCCTGCCTTAAACCTGCTTTCTGGCTGGTGGGGTCACTGGAAACTGGCCTTCTCTGCCTATCCATATCCCCTGTAAAGCTCCATCTGTTACAACCCCTCCCCCTGCTCTGACATTCCTGTGCAGCAGAGCTCTCTCCAAGATATTGCCTTTCCCTGGTTGAGCCACTTATCACTTCATCAAAACAGCCTGGCTAATCCTATTAACTCTGACCAATCAGGTAAGAAGGCAGAAAGGTGGAAATTTGTCTTACAGACAAAAAAGTCTTATAGCTTTTGTTCTGTGTGCTTTAGGATATATTCAACAGTGACATATGGTTGGATTTATTAATACCATTCTCCTAAGTCCTTGTATGATATTTACTTTGATTTCTAGCATTAGTTATGCATTCATAGACTATTGCAATGCTAACCTTTGTGGCTGGGGATACAATGGGGAAAATGAAATGTACATTTTCTCCAACACCAGGGCATATAAAACATTTGTATAAGGGCCCTACTTATAGCTACATGACCCCCCACCCCCAGGACACCTAGGGGAGACTTTAGGGGTTCTGAAAATAGTATAGATCCTTACTCCACAATGCTCCTAGCACTAAAGTCGGTTTTGGGAGGCATTTTACTATAATGGGGGAAGTAAAATGTGCAATTTCTCTGTCTCCAGGGCATATAAAACATATTTAATGAGGGCTGTCCTTATAATGACATGACCCCACACCACTGTGACACATAGAGGAGACCCTGGGGGTTCCTAAAATGCTGAAATATTGTAGTGTATCACTTTTTAAGTGCCCCTACTGCCAAAGTCAAGTTTAGGCACAATTTTCATTTAAAAGCAGTGCTGCAACACAGGGTTGCTTTTAAAATGACCTCAGGCTCTCACGAGTGCACGCATGCAAGTGTAGAAAGGGCTGCTGGCCTCTAAACTGCAGTGCCCTATCATGTACTAGGGCTTAAAGGTGGATTTAATCCCCCAGCCCTATTATGTACTACGGACTTATAGGGTAGGTCATGTAGTGTACCCTAATATATAGTGTACCCTCATGTATGTGTGTGTTTTCACTGTGTTTTCTACATAGCACTGGCCCTGGGCCTAATTTTACAGAGCCCAGGGACAGTCAGCTACCACCAGTACCAGTCAGCAAAAAATGGGGGTGCACAGGGCACACAGGATGACTTTGCAGCAGCTTTCTTCAAAGATGCCGTAGTTTTTCACCAAAGTTGGTGCAGGTAGTGCTGTTATCTCTAGACACATGTTTCTGGGTTTAGCCCTTCATCAGTAGAGAGCAGGGATGAGAGGCTGTGTGCTCCCTCCCCCTTTGTGTTTAAAAGGCTCCCTTGAGCCAACGAGCTGACAAGCTCACCTGGGATGCACCTGTGTGCCTGTGGAGTAATACTGTGTTCTGTGAAGACCTGGGCAGCATTTCTGCAACCCCAGATTACTTTTTGCTGCTCTCTATTACCTCTGCTTTCTACTGATGAAGGGCTAAAGCCAGAAACATGTGTCTAGAGATAACGGTACTACCTACACCAACTTTGGTGAAAAACTACAGCAACTGTTCAGTCAGCATACAGCAATTACCAGAATGCAATAGGGTGAACTGTGCTGGGATGAGAGGCAGTGCGCTCCTTCCCCCCTTCAACATTCAACATGACACTGAATAGATCCTAAGGTTGCATAGGAATTTCTATCAAACAAACATATGTTGAGATCCTGTCCGTTCGTATATGGTATCTTGTGGAAAATCAGAACATGTTTTGAGAGCAACTTAGGGAGGGGATGTCAACGTTTCGACCTGTAGTCTTTGGGTCTTATCAGAACAAAAGTCATCTGACTAAAGTTACCCAAAAACCATGGAATTTTGGGACCTTCAATAAGGCATCCTGTAAGCAAAACATGCAAGAATAATTCAAGACAGAGTCTACTATGTATACCGGGCCACTCTGTTATTCGGACAGTTCCGGCGGGGTAAACAAATTATTCAAGAGAAGTACACCTTTGTATTGTGTAGAGAAAGTGGTCATGCCTACACATACATGAGTATTTCTAGAGAAAGCCAACAATGCAAAATGGGCTGCTCCGTTCCTTAGACTGTCCTGTACAGATAAATGAATTATTAGGTAAACCACACCTTTGCATTTTGTCATGCCGCAGCATGATCTGTGAATATTGTGTTAATATTAGGGAAATCTACAAAAATAAGCCCAGTAAACCATAAACAGGCTCACAAAAACCCCCAAAAAACGACCCACACACTGACCGGTCGGACCAGCCCACCAGGCACTGCCTGATTGCCCTATACTCCAGTCTGACCCTGTGCTAAACGTATGAATAGTAGTAAAACTATTTTCACCTGGTGCCTTACTCTAAATAAGCATTTAAGTGTTAGGATAATGAACATATTCTGATCAAGCATACCCTTTAATTCAGTTGATAATTGTAGAATTATTATTTTTTTTAACTCATTTGTCTTGATGTTGAACCACCCCCAGCAACTTCAAGCTTTATACAGTGCTTGATACTTCTGAAAACGTTTTTTACCCCATCAATCAAAAGAGCTTCAGTTTTCTGTAAGCTGAATTCAATTGTATTTTAAAAATACCTGACTCTAGTTAGCAACCATCCTTGTCTCCCTTACTTTAAAACTGAGGCACGAGGCATGGAAATCACCTGCACACTGCGAGGTTCAGATGTATTTCTTGTAGACACAACCAGCAACAACTATTGTGGAAAAAACATGAAAGCACGAAAGGAGACCGACACAACCAACTGTTTCAATAATCTGTAGAATCTGAACGCTCAAGTAATAGAACCAATTAAACATGGCAATTTGAATAAATTATGTTGAACTCATTGTTGGAATGTGGTTTATTAGTAGGTGAAGAAAGGGGCCTACCACTAGAAATAAGGCCATAATCACAATATAAGGTACAGTCAAGGTCTCAATAAATTATTGCCTTTCTCAACCCTTGTTAGCTGGCTTTGAATAGGCATGCTTAACTTAGGAGATAGGTGTGTAAAGTAATTAAACACACCAATACATTAGATAAGTAAGACACAACACATGATAAAAATGCAACACCAATTAAAAAAACTAGGAAACATTTTTATAAATGACACCACCCACAAAGACAAAAATCCAAAGTAGGGAACCGTAGATATGATTTTTTAAAGAATAAACACTTTCTAGTGCTTTAAAGGCAAAAGAGCCAGCTTGGGACATCTGATCATGCCAGACCAGGACAAAGTCAAAGTTTAAGGCAAACCATGATAAACTGTGGATCAGATACAATGAGCGGTAGGGCCTGAGCAAGTTTTTGTCGGCCATGTTTGGGTTCGACAACCCAAACATGCAGGGCAGCTTGCTTCAGTGGGATGCCTCGGTTGATTCCTGGAAAGCTCGCTGATGACGAAAAGCTCCAGAGATTAAACGGGGCAACCCTGAATTTGAGGCCGGGTCGTGGTTCGATGTCACTGGCTTGACTCTTGACAGCAGGTCGGTCAACTTATGGAGCTTTTTAGTCAAAATGCTCCAAATGATCTCAAACATCTGGAGATGCCTCCAGAAGGTCATTTTGGGTACTTGAATGGTCCACAACATCAGTCAAGGTCCCAGAGGCTCTGAGTTACTCCTGGGAGAGTTGGGACTACAGTTCCCACAATGCACCTGGCCAAATCCTTTAAAGTCCAGCTGAAGGTGGTCAGATGGTTTCTTCTTGGTGGAGATGATGCAGTGGCGGTCTTTAAACCTGTTGCTTTCAGGAATTCCACTCATTTAAATTTTAGTGCAAGAAAAAGTCCTTCTTTTGCTGTAGTTCCAAACTGTGCAGCAGGTGCAGTCATTCAGAGTGCAATCCTCTTCGTGCAGGCTAGGGGTTCCTGCAGGACAGTCATTCTTCTTCTTGTTTCTTCAGGCAGAGATCTGAGTTGCTGGGCAGCTCTCCCATATTTATCCAGGCTTCTGGGCTGGCAAGCAGAGGGGCACCCCTGACCAATGGGGTGCAGGGCGCCACCCTCAATGATGACCACTACCCCCTAAGTGTGGCAAATTCATGTCTTCGAAAGCACTGTTCTTTAAATACCCAAATGGAGAAAATCTCACCTGGAGATTAAGGTCTGGCTAACCCAACCTACAGGTTTGGCCCACTTTCCCTAACACTCCCCTTCCAGCCCCTCTTCTAATTTTACTGCAGGGGCTCCCATGTGGCTGGGGGTGTAGGAGTGAGCCTTGGTCCTGTCATAAGTGTCTTTCCCTCTTTGAAGACCAGTTTGGCTACACAACCCCCCTCGCTGCTTTTTGCTTCACAACTTGCAGATCTCCTCCCACCAGATGTCTCTTAATTTCCTTGCAGGCCACTTTCACATCATCAGAGCAGCTTGGTTCAGCCTGTCAAGGCCCGCAAATCAGTAGAGGCCACTCTAGAACTGGATTTAGGCACATCAGAAAAGCAAGTTCTATAACTTTCTGTCATAGCTATAATGAATCTAACCATGGCAAGTTGTTGGATTTATTCTAACTATTATTTAGACACTTCAAGTATCATTTTAGCTAACTCCTGTTAAAAGTTATTCTTATTAAACTTTAATAAAGGCGTCCCATGTTAGCCTATGGAGCTAATGTACTACTGTGGGGAAAATCAAAATTGTCAGTAGTTTTCTTACCAGGGCATATAAAACATATTTTATAATGACCCTGCTTATAGTTACAAGGCACCCTATCCCTGGGGCACCTAGGACAGAGCTTAGGGGTGTGTTATATGTAAATATAAGGTAGTGTAAGACCCTGGAAGTACCTTTAATTCCAAAGTCGAATGTGCATATAATTTTACATTAAAAACATCCTGCAAAGCAGGGCTGACTTTAAAATGACAACAGGCAACACACCAGTGCACGCTTAAGTGCATACAATATGCTGGGCCTCTAAACCTACATGCCCTATTATATTTGATATCAAGTAAAATTATTAAACAAACAAACTTGCATGTAAAACGAACAAATCTAATCAACTGAACATGCCTCAAACTAGCCCCATATTTTAAAGATCAATTTCAATTTAAATTTGAAATAATTATTGTATGAAATATAACTGAGCCTCATAAATATATATAGGGGTCATGCTGTTTAGTTAGTGAGGCTGTATGACTAACAGAAAGTGGTTTAGAAAGACCTGCAGGCAACTGTAGTAACAATAGTGCACTTTTGGTTGATAACGTAGGCTTTCTGTCTGTAGTTCAGAAAATGAGAAAATACATCTTTTGAACATGGCCAATCATAAAGTTCTTGGACACAGTCTCACAAGCTTGTACACAAGTTTGATTTACAATAATACCACAAGCAATGTATGCAGCTACAGCTATACAGTGAGGGTATCCATCTACAGCTATACAGTGAGGTAAGTATATATTATTCTTAACTCCATTTATACGTACCTTTGTAGGAAGGTGCAGGTGAGTTACTTACCTCAAAATGTTGTGATATGTTAATATATTACATGTAATATTATTAAAAAGAGATACATTGCATATGATATAGTGAACCCACAGTGAAATAATCAACAAACAGAATATAGCAGGTAAGAATACCATTTTTTAATTTATATAATTTCTTAAAATGTTGTGTATTTGTAGATTAGTTTAATATATTTCTATTAAATTATCTATATTAATTAATGTAATCTATATTAATTATTATATTAATTTGAGGTTCCATTGTAATAATACGAATACTGCTACTAATAATAATAAATAATAATAATCATAATAATCATAATAATAACACTAATGATGATAATACTATTTGCTACCATTATTATGATTATGATTATTATTATTATGATTTTAAAAATATATATTTAATCACTAATTTATCATTTAGTTGCAGGATTTTGGGTGTTTAGGAAAATAGTGTCGGAAATTATTGAAATGATAAATTATTATTTTTTATTTGAAATTTAGATTACCTTTTTATGTTAACTATATATTTAATTGGCAATTAATTATGTACATTATTTAATTGATTATATGTTATTTTAATTATTTCCATGTATTTTGTGATTTTTAATGTGTCATTTTAATGAATTCGTTTAATTACAAATTTATAATTTAGTAGTGGTTCATTGTATTAGTAAGATAATAGGGTGGAGCGTTGTTTAAATGATAAATTATTGTATTTTACTTTGAAATCATTTTTTGCATTTATCAAATAATTAAATTATAATTAATCATCTACATTATTCAATTGGCTCGCTATTATGGCCATTATTTAAGTGTATTTTGTGATTTGTGGTGTTAATAGTTTAATTAATAATTTATAATTTAGTAATGGGTTGTTGGCCTTGTAACAAATAGCATGAGGAGGTATTTAAATCATAAATTGTTGTTATTCCTTGATTAAACATTTTGCATTAAATAAATATTTATTTGGCAGTAAATTATGTAATTTATTTAATTGATTATATTATTTATTTTTTTTAAATGATAATTCATTGATATGTGTATTAAACGTTTAACATTAATTGTTAATGTATTTTTTTTATCGTATTTGTTTCATTTGATTATTATTTTAAAGTTATTCTTGTTTTAGTTCCATTTTATTTTAATAGGTTATTTTGTTGGTTGTGCTTTGGAAAGTAGGGAGAGAGGACATTTTATTTTTAATATGTTTGAATATAATTATATTGATTGACATTTATAATTTTTATAAAAGTTATTAGGAACTGGAATGATATCTGCGTAACCATAACTAAATTCCAACACTTTACCTGCTGCTGCTTTCATTGGATTGGGAATCATACATCTAACCTCTCCAAAGCCCATGACTTTGCCTCATGAAGCTTAGATAGGAGTAGGAACAGCACATATAACCCCTCCAAAGTCCATCAATTTCCCTGATTTTGCTTACAGTGTAATGGGAATAGTAAATCTATCCTCTACAAAGTCCAACACTTTCCGTACTGTAGCTTAGATTGGATGTGGGAGTAGTAAATTTAACCTGTCAAAAATCAACATTTTCTCTAATTGTGCTTACATTAGAATGGTAATATTAAATTTAACCCCTCCGAAGTCTAATATTTGCCCTGCTGGTGCTTAACTTGGAGGCGGTAAAGTAAAACTAACCCCTCCAAAGTACAACACTTCCTCTGATTTTGCTTATGTTGAGTGGACACATCCAAAGTCCAACACTTCCCCTCTTGTTTCTCAGAGTGGAGTGGGAGTAGTAAATCTATCCCTTCCAAAGTCCAACGGTTTTTCTGATTTTGCTTATGTTGGAGTGGGAAAAGTAAATCTAACCCCTCCAAAGTCTAACACATTCCCTACTGTTGTTTAGGTTGGAGTGGGAATAGTTTACATTTTCCTTGCAAAATCCAACACTTGCCCTACTGTTTCAGTGGGAATAATACATTTAACCCCTTCAAAGTCCATCACTTTCCCTACTTCTGCTTAAATTGGAGTTAGACTTTTACATCTGAATCCTTTGAAGGCTAGTATTTCTGCAAATGTTGTTTATTTTCAATTGTCATCTTTAAAATATTTTTTCTAATGTTTATATTCATAATCATCATAATCTTTATTCGATCACTTAAGAGCAGATCATAAAAGGCACAATATAAGCACATAAATTCATAAATACTTATAACAGAGGTAAAAATAAATATGATAAAACATTGAAAAATATGAGGATCATAGCCGGAAGTTGTCAGACATTAAGGTCTACAAAACCACATTTTCAAACATCATTAAATTGTGTGATTATAATGCACATAAAGGAGCTCACAGCTGTACATACATCAGGGTGGTATAATTGTTGCAAATAAATCCACGCAACTCTACACTTCTTGAATTTAAAATTACATAGCATAGGCAATAAATACAATTTTGTAAGGGGAAGATAACATTTTCAGAAGAAAACGATATGAAACAGTGTCTCGGCAGACCTCATCACACAGGCATATACATATATCAAAAGAGGCAAAATGTCCTTGCATAAAGAAAATTAAACACCTATTTGAGCCTACCCTAAACAGGTACAAAAACATACGTTCCCAAGAACCCAGAACCAGGCTGAAAAAGGGTGCCACCCCCAACTTACTTTGCATGAGATAAAATTCCCTGACTGAGGGCTTCGTTAATTCTCTACCCTCACTCTGGGCCCTCCTATGAGATAAAAAAACACTACCTGACCCACCCTCTGTCCTCATATATTTATTAAATATATTATTAATGAAAATATATATTATAATAATTTAAATTGTATTTTCATATTAATCTTTTTTTAATTAATGTGATATTTGTCTTTGTTAATATATGTTTGCAAATTTTACATTTTTTAGATATTGTTAATAATGTTAATGTTTTTAGTTGTTTAAATATTTTTATATATTTAATATATAGGGGCCGATTACGAGGCGGGTCATAAAAGCTGCGACCTGCGGTGGGCCTCCCAGGTAAGTTCAAAAAGAACAATTGATGGACAGAATGCAGAGCAATGTCATACATTCACCCCAGTACAGAGATCTGGGCCTAAATCCATGTTTTTTTTGCTCACCATGCCATTCCAGTTTGGACCCAGCCATATGCAAATCAGTCTTGACCCTGCGCCCAATGGGAACAGTCCAGCCCGAACTCCCAGCCCAGGTCCTCCCTGGACTGGAAACAAGCATCCTAGGACCGGTTTCGGGCTGTCAGCCCTCATCAGCCAGGATAGCTTGACTCCAGTGGCATGGAGAGCACGGGACCCACGTCTGGGCATACCCGTCCCACTCGGGGTGACAAATGCAAAAGAACAATTGATGGACAGAATGCAGAACAATGTCATACATTCACCCCAGTACAGAGATCTGGGCCTAAATCCATCGTTTTTGCTGACCATGCCATTCCAGTTTGGACCCAGCCATATGCAAATCAGTCTTGACCCTGCGCCCAATGGGAACAGTCCAGCCCGAACTGCCAGGCCAGGTCCTCCCTGGACTGGAAACAAGCATCCTAGGACCGGTTTCGGGCTTTCAGCCCTCATCAGCCAGGATAGCTTGACTCCAGTGGCATGGAGAGCACGGGACCCACGTCTGGGCATACCCGTCCCACTCGGGTGACAAATGCAAAAAGAACAATTGATGGACAGAATGCAGAACAATGTCATACATTCACCCCAGTACAGAGATCTGGGAATAAATCCATCGTTTTTTTGCTCACCATGCCATTCCAGTTTGGACCCAGCCATATGCAAATCAGTCTTGACTCTGTGCCCAATGGGAACAGTCCAGCCCGAACTGCCAGGCCAGGTCCTCCCTGGACTGGAAACAAGCATCCTAGAAACCGGTCCTAGGGTGCTTGATTCCGGTCCAGGGAAGACATGGCTTAGCAGTTCGGTCTGGACTGTTACCATGAGGCACAGGGTCAAGACTGATTTGCATATGGCTGTGTCTGAACTGGGGTGGCAAAATGAGCTAAAGAATGATGATGGATTCAACACAGATCTGTGACTGGGGGTGAGTGTTTGAAAAGTTTCAGCACTCCGTCCATCATCTCCTTGTGTTTGCTTTGTTCGCCCTAAGTTGGCAGGGTATGCCCAGACGTGGGTCCCTTGCTCACTTTGCCACTGGATTCAAGCTAGCCTGGCTGATGAGGGCTGTTAGCCCGAAACCGGTCCCAGGATGCTTGATTCCGGTCCAGGGAAGACATGGCTTGGCAGTTCGGTCTGGACTGTTCCCATGAGGCACAGGGTCAAGACTGATTTGCATATGGCTGTGTCTGAACTGGGGTGGCAAAGGGAGCTAAAGAATGATGATGGATTAAACCCAGATCTTTGACTGGGGGTGAGTGTTTGAAAAGTTTCAGCACTCCGTCCATCATCTCCTTGTGTTTGCTTTGTTCGTCCCAGGTAAGTTCAGCTGTTCTTTGCATGTTGGGAGTTGTAGTGCGTGTTTATGCACCATCCAAAAGTAATGTGGGGCTGCATGGGCTTGGAAATATGCTGAGCCTGCGATTTGCAAACTGAGGCCCACTGGAGGGCTAGAAATAATTTTAAACAAACTACTGAAAGGACACAGAACCCACAGGAGGGTAAGAATGGTGCTCAAATACACACTAAAACTCCCAACATCCAAAGAACAGCTGAACTCAGCTGGGAGGCCCACCGGAGGGCAATCATTGGTGAGCATGCAGAGGAGAGAAAACTGCATGTGAGTGCCTCTGTGGACTGATAGTTATGCTTCTGGTTAAGGAGCAGGACCTCCGAAATTTGTCAGGCTGTGAAAATCTCTTGGAATGCAGAGGCTGGTTTTCAAATAAAGCTCCGGATGTAACTTTCACTGTCGAGTGCGTCTTTGTTTTTGGACAACTCGGTTTGAGTTTGTTGTATATGCGCTAAGGTGTAGTTGTCTGAAGCTCTATTTAGGCAGCACCATCTTGCTTGCACACCAACGTATTTTACAGCATATCAGGGCTATCAAAAACAAAGATCAGACATACCCAGTGGCGAGACACTTTAACAGATGCATGAGAGAAATATTAGTAATTTGGAATATTTTGTGTTGGATCAGGTGCCAGAGAGAATAAGAGGTGGGAATAGAGAGAAATATTTGAGACAGCTTGAATCTAGATATATTCTACGATTCAACTCTAAGATCCCTAACGGTCTCAACACTGAAGGAGATCTGCATGTCCACTTATGAAATTTCACAATAAGATCGTTATTA
This sequence comes from Calotriton arnoldi, assembly GCA_963921515.1. Classification (NCBI taxonomy): domain Eukaryota; kingdom Metazoa; phylum Chordata; class Amphibia; order Caudata; family Salamandridae; genus Calotriton; species Calotriton arnoldi. The sequence goes on from CAWUFW010017561.1 coordinate 112,797, forward strand.
TGTGAGAATTCCATAGTGAACATGGTCTCAATCTTAATGAATCTATTTCAGTTTTTTATCATCTAAGTCCAATCCTGTTTACAGAGTTTCATCCAAGTTTTTTAGAGAGTTTTTATATTAATTATTTGCATGGCACTTTAGCACCAATTAGATTGTTTACATATAGGGCCCGATTCTGATGCGGGTTGGAAAAGCTTCCCGACCGAGGGCCTGATTCTGATGCGGTTAGGAAGGCCTCCTAACGGCATTTGCTCCTTCCAAATCAGATCGGGAACGTGTCTTCCCGACCGAGGGCCCAATTCTGATGCGGTTAGGAACAAATGTTCCCATTGAAGTCAATGGGAGTTCAACCAAATCGTATCTGGAAGCATCCGGATGCATCCTACTCCGCCGGTCGGACTTTCCCGATCCGAGTGGGTCGGACACCATTTCCCAACCGATTCGGTCGGGAAGCTTTTCCAACCCGCATCAGAATCGGCCCCAAAGTAGGAGTTTTAGAATTTTAAAAACAATGAATATCTAAGGCATATTCTATATATGCATCAGTGAACTTACAAAGGGCACTAGCCCTGTATGACTCTGTGATCACACTAGGAGGAATGTTGAGATATCCGGTGATTCTATGATCACATTAGAAGTAATGTCTAGGCACTAGGCAGCCATGCGGTTTATGTTTGCTCTTAATGAAATGGAAGAGTGTATTATGTCAACTGTATAATGATGAATTTTCATGCACACTGATGTTATACAGCAACTAGCTAATTTGTGAGACAACCGCAGAGCCCACTGCCGACAATTGAATTGTACATTTTAATAATTGATTTTTTTTCCAAATTCCGCAATGGTACACTTCTAATTGTAATGTTTGTTAAGATTGTTTAACAAATATGGCATAGGTCACTCATGTTTTGAAAATTTTAAAAATGCAAAAATCGCGCAAGTCACTTTAACTAGAAAGTATTGCACTGTCACTTTAAAATGTTTTGAAACTCTCTGTGGGTGTATAAATTAAAACAAAAATGGCGGCGACATTAGGTTTGACAAAGACCGTGGCAGCGGTTGAAAGGCGTTACCTGTGTTTGTAGCCACAATAAAGCAGATACTAGTGAGCCCGAGCATGCTGGAGCCTGTCGTTATTTATGTACAGGCACGGTGAGGGAATATGAGTTTGTCGCCGATGTCGAATTCCTGCACGCCCTCTCGGTAAGGTACACTGCGGATATCAGAGGAGAAGGCATTGCTGTACTTGGTACACGGCGCGGAGCCCTCCCTTGGAGTTGAAAGTAAGCGGCCAGGATTGGTGTGGCGCCATGATTCGGATGGTGCCTGAGAGAATGGTAAGCCACAATCCATTAATTTCAACATTTGCGGGGAAAGAGGAGAACATTCAGCCGTAGAGCGGGACACTGTGATTCAAGGCTAGTGGCGACTTTGTTGCAAAGCATGGATTGGCTCAAGGAATGTGAATGTGCTGCCAAAAAGCTATTTAGCGACATTGATATTTTGGATGATGCCAGCGGTACGAACGTGGAGAACAATGGGACGAAACTGATGGAATGCAAGGATTCATTCAAGGCACTCTAGAAGCTAATCAAGCGAGAAACATCGAAATGGCTGGAAAGTAAATCGCTGATGCAGTATTTCGAAGTTGGCCGCGTCCCTAGAGGAATGAGGAGTCTTATTGCTCTCATGTATGAAAATCCGAATCCGGACATGCTGAGAGAGTGGGTGGAGAATAACGCCGAATCATCTAAGAGAATGCCGGCAATTCTAATCAAATATGCTGATATTGATCGGCAAGCACTGTTAAAAGAGATTGAGACTCTCACTGACCAACTAAGTAAATTACCGGAGCAGGAATGTATCAAGAAACTACAGGCGGAAATGCAAGAAAGAGTGAAGAAATATGAACAAGTCATTAAAGACCGCAAAGCTGTCAAGTTTAGGAGAGATAAACTTGACTATCACATGGGACAGATCTTCACGTTTTCAAAATGCTTTGAAAACATTCGCCACCAGAAGCTATCATAAGGTCTCCAGGGTAATGTTGCACAGAGAAATTATGAGACTGGTTCTGAAATGAGTTCAGAGGTGGACACAGACAATGAAGATTCACGACAAATAACATTGATACCGTCTGTGGAAGATGAACGTTGTTTTTTACGTTGGGAGAGGAACACAAATTTGAGACCACTGAGAGGCCAAGAACGAACCTTTCGGGGAGGCGGAAAAGGCAGAGGAAAAACAGGCAGTCAAGGAGAACAAGGTAACCAACAAAAAGAACAAATAAGCAATGACAATGTAAACATCAATATAGTGAACTTATCTGATCTTGAATTAAATGCAGAGGAAACAAAAATTCTTTCTCGTGGTCTATCATATTGTGCTACAGAGAATATGAATTATGTCCAGACCAGAATAGACTGTTTTAAATTTACTAGGAAATTAAGGTTGGCAAAGTATTTGGGCAACAACACCATAAATCGAATGAAGATTCTGACAATCTGTTGGTTTCTGACTTCAATTTGTTGCGAGATCTGGACAGTCTCTCCAGAGAGGATGCAAGCAGCACAGCTTATGATTCGTAGATCAGGCAACCAGTTCTAAATATATATGGAAGGCCAGAGACACCATTCAGACCAAGTTCGGTCTTTTTACCCATGGTCCCAAGAGACTCTATAGATCTATTTTCAGATCTGGTGGTACAAGATTTAAAAGAACTTTATGCCAAGCAAGACTGAAAAGTTTCAACAAATTCATCAGAGATAGGTTACAAAAGTTTGGTTACTAAGCTACGTTCTCGACCTGATATAGTAGTAAGGCAGGCGGACAAAGGCGGAAATATAGTGCTTTGGCCGCTTGCCATGTATCAGGAAGAGGCATTGAGACAACTGAATGACAGTCATTGCTATTTGAAAATTGATAAAGATATACTCCAAGATGTTACAACAAAATTTCATCTAGATTTGGCACAATGTAAAGCAGTGGGGCTCATATCACAAACAGAGTTTAGGTTCCTGAAGGTAGAGTCACCAATCACGCCAATGTTGTATCTTATACCTAAGATGCATAAGAACATAAATGTGCCACCTGGCCGTCCCATCATATCTGCCATTGGCAGCTTATTTGAAAACTCCTCAAAATACCTTGATCATTTTCTACAGGACCCAGTTAAGAATTTGACATCATACACCAAAGATACAGGAGATTTTCAGAAGAAAATGTATGACATTGAATGGGAAGAAGACTATGTAATGATGATTTTAGATGTCACCTCCCTGTATACAAGATGTGCACACACAGATGGCATTAGGGCAGTCCAGTACTTTTTGAGTTCCCGGCCATTAACTTTATATAAACACACTGAGATGCTACTACGTAAGAACATATTTTTCTTTGGAACAGATCTGTATCCACAAATGAGGGGTACAGCCATGGGCACCTGCTTCACCCCCAGCTATGCGAATCTGCATATGGGCTGGTGGGAGGAGCAGGTGCTGGCAACCCAGTATGCTCAAGAGATGACAGAAAATATGGTCCTTTGGTCACGCTATATTGATGATCTTTTTGTCATATGGCGGGGCAGTAAGTCATCAGCAGAGGACTTTGTGAAGAGACTCAATAGGAATGAATTGAACTTGCACTTCACGTCCCATCTCAGTGAAAGGGAAGTACAGTTCTTGGATTTAACGATTTACGTAGTAGATGGAAACGTGCAAACTAAAACATTTCGATAGAGCACTGCAGGTACTAATGTACTGCATACTCGCAGTTTCCATCCTATGAAATTAAAGAACAGTATCTCTCATGCAGAGAATTTGCGAATGATAAGTAACTGCAGTAAGTCCTGAGCAGCTACACAAAGCTCAAACTGAATTAAATGAGAGGTTTGAGTCACAAGGTTACAATAAAGTCATCCTAGAAAAGGCCAAGAACAAAGCAAATTCAAAACCCAAGGAACAGTTAATCTTTACAGATAAGAACAAAAAACATGCATCTGACCAGTTAGATCAAAAATTTCGTTTCATCACTGGGTATAACTTGCAGCATCAAAGAATTAGAGCTATTTTTCAGAAGCATTGGCATCTAATACGCAGTGACCCTATATTAGGGCCGAAAATACAAAATAGGCCACATATTATGTTTCGTAAAGCAAAATCGATGAGGCAAGATCTTGTGGACAGTAGTCCCGGCACACAGCAAAAAGAAACATGGCTGAGTGTGAGCAAGGGGGTTAGACAATGCCATAAATGCAAAGCTTGTAATTATGGTGTCAATACCACAGATGTGCCTATACCTTTTTCCGATAGGAATTTGAAGATCTTGAAACCTTTGAATCGTAGAAGTGAGTTTGTTGTTTATGCTCTAAGGTATAGTTGTCTGAAGCTCTGTATAGGCAGCACCATCTTGCGTGCACACCAACGTATTTTACAGCATATCAGGGCTATCAAAAACAAAGATCAGACATACTCAGTGGCGAGACATTTTGAACAGATGCATGAGAGCAATATTAGTAATTTGGAATATTTTGTTTTGGATCAGGTGCCAATTAGAATAAGAGGTGGGACTAGAGAGAAATATTTGAGACAGCTTGAATCTAGATATATTCTACTATTCAACTCTAAGATCCCTACGGTCTCAACACTGAAGAAGATCTGCATGTCCACTTATGAAATTTCACAATAAGGTCGTTATTATGTGAGAGTTTCATAGTGAACATGGTCTCAATCTTGATGAATCTATTTCAGTTTTTTATCATCTAAGTCCACTCCTGTTTACAGAGTTTCATCCAAGTTTTTTAGGACTTTAGCACCAATTAGATTGTTGACATATAGTAGGAATTTTGGAATTTTAAAAAACAATGAATATTTAAGGCATATTCTGTATATGCATCAGTGAACTTACAATGGGCACTTGCCCTGAATGACATTGTTTCTTTATTTTCACTTTATTTTGGGACTCAGCTTGAAGCTGAGCATCAAGATGGCTGCCAACACTTCCTGGTTGAAGTGCTGGCAGCCAATCAGAGCAGTGCATTCCCCTGCACGAGCTCTCTTTGTTCACGAAGACTTCGCGACCAGAGATAGCACTATAATTTTAAACTTAAATTTCTCACAAAAATACTGAAAGGATTTACACCAAATAGGTAAGTCTTTTCAGCGGTTCCGGCTGTAGGTGTGGCTAAAGGTTTCTATGGGAATTAACATTACAAACACAACCATATTTCGCGCCCCAAATTCTCGGTCCCCACTACTCGGATCACCCCTAAACTTGCCATAACAATAGACCCCACCTTGACACTTTTTATGGAAAATTTCATGAAGATTGGTCAAACAACTCTGAGATAGTAGGGTGGTCCCAAAACGCAAAATCCCCATACATTTTCAATAGACTTCTTTAGACAAGGCTACAGCTAAAACTGCTGAGTTGAATTACAGCAAATTTAACAGAAACCTACATCTTGGTCCACAGATTGTGTTTTTGGTAATTTGATGTCATCCATTCAGTAGGTTTTAAGAAATTTAGGGTAAAAAATAATTGTATATGTAGGCAGTTGGGTCCTCTTGCAAGAGTCCAGAAAGAGCACAGATTCAATAGTGGAGCCCTGTGATTGGTCGATAGCCTAATTTTTCCCTTGAGCCTTCAAGCTCTCACTGGAGCGAAAGCCTCCCGCAAGTCCCACGAGAAAGAGTGATCTGATTGGCTGGCTGTTGAAGGATTAGAAATGAAATATCCGCCAGTACTGTTCACTCTGAAAAATTGCTGTTGTGGTGGAAAAGAAGTAAAAAAGCTATAAAAGGAGGCACCAGAAATGCATCTGTCCCCCAAGATTTTGAGTGGAGGTCTCTAAGGTATAAGTACTGTGATGAAAGTTAATGTATTGTTTTAAAAAAAAGTACGATCTTGAGGGACTCTCACTGGTTTGTAAATAGTCCTAAGGAGTAGATGAGTTGTCAATACACTCTACTAGGAGAAATGCATATTGTGCACTATATTAATGAGAGGAGGTGAATATGTCATAAATACAGTAATGAATAGTGTACAAAAGTAGGATCTGCTTCTTATGGTTACCCCCACTTTTTTGCTTGATGTGATGCTGTTTTTGACTAGTCTGACAGGGATCCTACTAATCAGGACCCCAGCCTACCTGCTTTCTTCCTAAACTGTTGTGTTATGTACTTAGGTACACTCCAGATTGGGTACTGGAGTACCCTTGTCAGTCCCTAGTATATGATACACATGTACCCAGGGCATAGGTACCCCAGAGGCCTCCCATGGGCTGAATCATGTATTATGCCACCCATGAGATGGCATGTAAAATGGAACTACAGGCCTGCATTGCAGCCTGTGTAAGTTGGTGCATGCACCACTTACTTGAGATATAGGTTTACTATATCTAAGGGTCACTGCTCTTAAAACCTATAAGTCACCCCTCTAGCAGGCCTTTACAATCCTGAGGGCAGGGTGCTTGGTACTAAGTGAGAGGGTGCCCCTGCATGAACAGGACACCCCTGCAGCCTACGGAGTCCATTCTCCCGGGTTCTCAGTGAAGCAGCCATAAAATACTAAAGAGGGGCATTATGTGACTGCATGATGACTAACTCTAAAATGGCTGAAACAAACCCTATTGTGTTTGGTGTCAAACATGTATGAATCATACCCCTACACCGGTGTGGGAGGTATGATTTCACTCCTCAAAAGCGTCCTTCGTGGGGCTCCTTGTGTTCCCGGTCTGGCGCCAGACAGCACAAAATGATTGCTGCCGACCAGAGACACATTTCTGCCCTCCTGCTGCTGAGCCAAGCTCGAGCAGGGGAAGGCAGAACAATAGGCACCCTGTCACCTCCCAGACAGGATTTAGTGTATTAGGGCTGGGTAGGTGCACTTGCCAGCGAATGAAAGTCTGCATGAGGGGTACATTTGGCATCCCTGTGCATAGTCCAGTTCAAACCAGTCCTGGGAGCCATTGGCTCTCACTCTGGCACAAAACTGGACAAAGGACATGGGAGTAAACTCCCCCTTCCCAGACCCTCCTCTTTACAACCCTCTCCCGTGGGTACTTAAGGGCTTACCTAGCTGTAGGACTTTAGATTCATAGTGGACAAGATTCAGAACTGAAACCACTGCACTTCGACCATCTGGGCACTCTGGACTTCGCTGGACTTCGTTTGGGCCCGACTTTGTCTCCCTTTCAGTCTGTTGCATTGTCTGTGCCTGTGCACCACACAGGATCCGTGTAGGACCTGTGGAGCATCCAAGACACCTGATGATAATATCCCTTGGAGTGAAGGAGTCACTCCCCTGCATTTGCAGGCACCGCAACACTGCTGACCAGTCTGCTGATCCCAAGCTCCTACTGACTCCGAAAGGCTCAGCAACACAGGAAGTGGGTTTATATGTCCCTCGAGGTCTGAGCTGCCCTCTCACCAAGTTTGAGGTCAGAATCCCTCGTGGGGGCTGCAATACCCGAACCCCTGTGCACAGCGTACTTTTGCAGGTTCATGTGCTTGTTGGCAATCCTGCAACAAGTGCATTGGGCTCTAAGTAGCCCCTACCTCTGACAACCTTTCTTACAAAGATCTTCAACCACCTTGCACCGTGGTTTTGTGAAGTTGCCCAAGGTCCTCTCGCGACTCCTGTGCCTCTGGCCTGTGGGTCCAATTGAGGATCAGCTTTCAATTCCTTGGGCTCCCCTGATTGCTCTGGGCCTGCCCTGACTCCCCTGCTTGTCGTGAGTCGCCTGGACCTTGTAGGTCCAAACCGTACACTTCCTTGACTTACTGTGTGGGTTGCTTTTGCCAAGGCTTGTTGGTGCTCCCGCCGGACCCTGACCCCTCAGCACTCAACATCCTTTGTGGGACAGCTCGTATCCAGCTCTTGGTCATCCTCAACATCGCCTGGTCCTCGCAGCTGCAGAGTCAAGGTCACCGCCAACTATCCTGAAGCACCCGACATCGGTGGGCATTCGTCTACCGAGCCCCTGGTCACTCTCAAGTGACCCAGACTCAGTCCCCCCTGCTTTCACGTTCTCTGCAACAAGAATCCATGTTTCGATTCCAACGGACACTTTCTCCCCTTCCAGCAGTGGCTCTTCTTCGAAGTCCTCCATTGTGTTCGACTGCGGTTTCCGACGCCACTTCACAGCTATGCACCCGGCTTCCCTGGGTTAGGTAACTTGGGTACTTCGGTATCCACGGGTGGGGTGGCTATCCAACCTTCTGTCTTCCACGGGGTTTCTTCATAGTCCACTGGGAAGGGTACCTAATCCTTAAATTTCCAACCGCAACTTGCACATAGACTTGTACGGAGCAGGCGATTGTGTTCCCACACTGCACACGCACTCCGTGGGGTCCCTATCTACTCACCTTGGGTGGTTCCTTGGGGTCTCAGAAATTCTACGTCCTCTCGGCAGTGTCCTGACTTGAGTCGTGGTTCTCATACCATTTTTTTTGTATATGGTTCGGCCTTCCCCCGGGGCCCGCTGTGTATTAGTGCTATTTACTGTGATTTCTTTGCTATAGCATTGTGTGCTTTGTGTATATCTCCATGTGGGAGAAACTAGAACATGCTACAGAGTATTATAGAATAAATACATATTTTTATAAATACCCTGTGTGGTTCTCTTTCATTTAATCTATACGATACGAGTCTACTATTTATGCTCATTGACTTGGGAAGAGTTCTGAGTAGAGTTAAAACTGCCCCCATACCCTATTATGCACACCCGTCATCCAAGAGAGAGGTTTCAGTGGAAAGGCCAGTGCCTCTACACACACTGCTATGCACACCAGCCATCTCAGAGAGAGGTGTGAAAAGAGAGGCCAGTCCCTCTTTACTCCCTACTATGCACACCGATCATCCAAGAGATGGGTCTCAGCAGAGAGGCTAGTCCCTCCCCACACACTAATACATATGCTTATCATATGGTGGAGAGGTGTCAGTGGATTGGTTAATAACTCACTATACCCTACTATGTACACTCAACACCCTGGGGAAATCTGTCAGCAGAGAGATCAGTTCTTCCACACACACTATTATGCACACTCACTATCCTAGAGAAAGGTCTTAGCGGAGACATCAGTATCTTTCTACAACCTACTATGCACTCCCATCATTCTAGAGAGAGGTCTCAGCAGAGAGGCCAGTCCCTCCCCACACCCTACTACGCACACCGGCAGGGGGTTGGCTTTACGCATGCTAATAAAATATTAATTCACGTTAAAAAAGAAATAGAAACTAACTAAAAAACCAATCGTTAACATCTTGGAGTTAGGTTAATTTGTCAATGACAACATCAAATGTTTTCAACTAAAAAAACACAGAAGTTACTAACTATAACTTGTGCCACTGCTATGCACTGCTTATGACTTCACATATTACATCACGCATGACATGTTATGACATCTCAAATGGCATCCTTGATCAGATCACTGATGACATCACTGATGACATCATCCAATAAGTGTGTCAGTTTGATTTATAGTTTACATAGCGGCAGGTAGCTACAATATTACTTTTCTACCTAATTTTGTACAGCCTGTGTCCAGCTAATGTGTGTAAGTGTTTGCAAAGCACATATGTTCCTAATGCATAATAGATGTACAGAGGTATTGAACACAGTATAAAACATTGCATTGAAATTTAAATCTGTGTGCAGGTGATAGTTGATGATTTCTGTTCAACATGTTCCACAGACATTTCCATACTACAAACTAAGGGGCCTGATTAAGAGTTTGGTAGTCCCGTGACCGCCGTACCCACAGTGGCGGTCCGACTGCCCTGACCTCAGCGGCTCGACCGGCATATCACGAGATTGTCAGATTGCTGTTGGAAAGATGGACAGCAAACCACCGACACTGCCAGCCAGCCACAGACCACGGCGGAGGTTGGAGGAAAGCAATGGTCATAGGGCGGTACAGAGATGTTCACCATTACGAGTTGACTTTCCAAAGAGCTGACCGTGTCTGTGGGACTGCTTGCTTTGAGTTGGCGGAATCAAAGGATTTTGGGTGCATACTCACCAATTTCCTGTTCTTCCCATCAGACTTCAATGTGGACCCCTTCTCCAGGTCTCTACTTCACAGCAGCATCTTTGCCCTGAAGGAAACAACCCTGTTGGTGCCGAAATCCAGGTAAGCCTGTTTTGTACCATATACCTTTTGACTGGACTGGCCACATATGGGCCAGACTCCAGCAATGTATAGGTGGTATTGTTACACATGTATCATTCATATGTGTACATTCGACACGTGTGGTCAAAAGATACACACATGCATCGATAATATGGACAGACATTGACCGCTACCAGAAAGACTGCAGCCGTCCCATCAGAAAACTTGTAATACAGCGAATGGGTGTCCGCAGGCACAGTGGTCTTCTTCGGACTGTGGCAGCAGCAGTCGGGTTGTCAGACCACCAAACTCGGAATCAGACCCTAAGTATTGTACCATACTGGCATTCAGTACAGGGGGAGATTCAAAGTGAAGTCATTGATTGAATGAGAAGGTCAACATGGTGGTAAGAGGGATGAGAGAAAAGTAAAGAGGAAGAAAGCTGTAGAAAGGAAAAAGTATGAGAATGGAAGCAAAAGGGATGGAAGGAAGCTGGATGGAGCTGTTGTACCTAGAAGGCATAATTAGATTGCATAAATGTTGCACCACAGTCATTTAATCTGATGTGATTTTTTTCTGATGCCAGCAATAACTATTACCCGCTCAAATGTGTCATATTCGTAAAATGTAAATAGCTTATTTTTTACCACTGATAAGACTTTTAGATTCCATTAGTCACTTTATCTGACTTAAAATAAGAGCATTTTTGTGCTAGCTGCATGAAAAAAACAGAGGGCCTCATGTTGTCGGGCGGACGGAGAAATGCCCGACCACAGGTCAGCGGTTCCGACCCCACAATTAGGATGCGACCGCCCATAGGGTGGTCGGAAACATCTATTTCACTATGGCAGCTTGTGCGGCGGGCATAAAAGGCCCGCAATACAAGCTGCCATAGTAAAATGGATGTTGGGAAACATCCCTGCACCATGTGGCAGGCACCTCACGGTACCTGCCTCATGGTGCATGGATGTTTAGGGGGGCACCATAGGTGCCCCCCAGGCCCCATAGCAGAGGGCCAGGAGGTAGGGGGCCCTGCTAGGGGCCCCCAAAGTCACTTTCTGACAGCCTTTCCATGTCAGAAAGGCCGACATGGAAAGGTTGTCAGAAACCGACATTGTAATCCCGACGGAGGGGCCGAGACTAGCTCAGCCGTCATTCATGGGATTACAATTCCACTCCTCTTCTGACGGGCTCTGTGAGCTTGTCGGAAGAGGAATGGAATACCCCCGTGGGTTTCCCTCCAACCACCGTCATCATAACACAGCAGTCGAAGGTAAACCCTCTATGTCGGTCAGAAAGCCTCCGACAGACTGTTGGAGGTTTTCCGCCCAACATCGAAATCAGGCCCTAAAAGTCAGTTTGCAATAAGGGGACTTTGTTGTGACCACCCCCAGTTAAAATATATTGGTGCATTTACCACACCACTAAATTCATACACTCACTAACCAATTCAAATTTATACATCCACCCATACATATCTATTAATTGATCCAAGTAGACAAATATATCAATTGATTCTCTCATGCATGTTTCTATACACATTAAAAACACATTGGTCTACCCAGCCAGAGTTTCATGTTTCCATCCTTCCGAATGATTATGTATGCCCTTAAATCTGTTGGCTGTGACTGTGTGTGTCAGTGTTTGTGTGGTATATGTGCTTTTATGTCCTTACTACTGGTTTTGTGGGTATTCAGACAAAATATCGAAAGAAAAATATCGCCATACAAAAATATCGAGTCTAAAATATCGTGATATGGAAATATCGTCAGCAAGAATATAGATGTCAAGTATATCGATTTTAAGGTAAGTAATATCAATTTTTAAAATATCAATGTCATTAATATCGTTTACAAAATTATAGGCCCAAATTACGATGTCCATCAGAAGAGCATCCGACTGACATTGTAGTGGAAACGGACCGCCCGACAAGGAGTCTGCGGTCCCGCTTCCACAGTTTTGATGCGACCGCCTTCACGGCGGTCGGAAAGTGTATATCTACTATTGAGGCTGGTTCTGCGGGTTGCAGCACCAGCCTCAATAGAAAATATACACTTTAAAAACACCCCTGCACTGTGTGGCAGGCACCATGCGGTGCCTGCCACATGGTGCAGGAATGTTTAGGGGAGTGCCATAGATGCCCCCCAGACCCGATAGTGGAGGGCCAGGTGGGAAGGGGGCCCCGCTAGTGGCCCCCAAAGTCATTTTCTGACAGCCTTTCCATGTTGGAAAGGCAAACATGGGAAGGATGTGGGAAATGGACATCATAATCCCCACATCGGTGCCTGAGCTTGCACCCCCACCATTTGGGGATTATCTGTCCTTCTGATGCTCCAACGGGCTCAAGGAGCAGTGGAGCAGAATTCCCCCATGGTGTCATGTAGTTCCTACAAATCTATATAGGATCTGCACGTTTAGACAACATAAACTAAGGGATTGGTGTCCAGACTGATTCCAGACACCCCCAAAGGATATGTTAGTCTGGAGACCAGCTAGCTCACAGTTTCACTATGAGCCCCGCTAACCAAGGAGCAAATAGCTTCTGGCAACTATCAAACATGACAACCCTGACCCCTCTGGGATCCTGGAAACAGTGCAGTACTTTTCATCCAGTCACTCGGGCTCACATTGTCTCAGAGAGATACACAGAATAAGCGGTGGGGACGTTTTCCATAAGTATTTATTGAACCAGCGTCATTCTAGTAGAAAATATGTGTGCTGCAACAACCATGAGACAGAAACAGATATATACGGTTATAAGCACCAGCAGAGTAAAGAAAAGGTAGAATTCTACCTTAGTGCTAAAACAATGAGTATATGCAGGCATATAGATACATGACAGTAATAATGCATACTCCTAAGATGCAAACCCTAACTAGATGTACCTAAATGTACCTAGCAGGTATGTAGGTGTATAGCCAAGAATCCCCTTACGATAGAGCCAACCCCATTAACTGATGTCAGAGAGCAAAGGACCCCGTCTTGGTCTCAAGAAGGACACCCCGCGAGGGGTATCAGACCACTGCATGCTGGAGTGTCTGCGTGCAGGAACCTCAACGTCTCGCGTCTGCGTGTCAGCATGGAAGTCTTTTTCTCCTCTGGTTAGCCCAGTGAAGATGTGGTGCTTATATACCTGAAAGGTACCCTCAGGGGTTCTACCTAGAAGTGTACTATGGGCATGTCGGGCAAGGATGACAATAGAGGTGACCCTTATACAGAGTTATTATGCAGAAGATGGTAATCCTGCTGTGATACTGAGAATCCTCATGCATAATACATGAGGCTAGTTTTTGGAGAAAACCACACAACAGTCATGTAACACCTAACTAAAAGGTCCGCGCCAGACCCGTTATGTAGAACAATGGTAGGACAGATGTAGGTAAAAGGTTGTGTAACTACCTACGCCTATATCGGGGTACATTGGGGCTCAAACGACCGCCGGCGGCAGATCCTTCTCCCACCTCGCCGCCAAGACCTGGAACACCCTCCCCACCAACCTCCGACAGACCCAAGACCTACTGGCCTTCAGAAGACTCCTCAAGACCTGGCTCTTCGATCAGTAGCAGCACCACCCCCCTCTTCCCCCAGCGCCTTGAGACCCTCGCGGGTATGTAGTGCGCTTTATAAGTGACATGATTGATTGATTGATTGATAACAGTGGGCTTCCTTCCTACCGCCAGTATCGTAATATGGCAGTCGGATGGAAACCTATGATGCCGGGCGGAAAGATTCCAATGAGCTGTCGGATGGCTTCCCACCCAACATCATAATCAGGCCCATAGTTGTTTAAAATATCATTTTTTAATTATTGTTATGTATTTTGTTATATATTTTAAATGTATATGATATCATTTTTTGTATAATTGTTGTTTATGCTGTTTAATATATTTGATGAATTTTTACTAGTTATTAAATTTGATTTAATTAGATTTTGTGTTTTTTAGTTCAATAGAAAGTAGTTTGATTATACTTGAATGATTGATTATTTTTATTTAATATTATTTATTTAATTGATATTTCACTATGTTAATTGCGCTTTTAATTTTTATTTTCTTATGTGAATTTTATGTGTGGGTTGTGAGGTTTATAGGAGTAAAGGTTGGTAAGTACCTTATTTTGAATGCATTAATAATTATTTGTTAATGATAATTATTTAATTAATAATTCATTATTTTAGTTTAGTTAATTTTTGTTTTAGGTGTATGTTGTGGACTTATAGGGGTAAAGGGTGGGAAGTAATTGATTTCTAATTAATTAATAATTAGTTGTTAATTATTATTTAATTAATCGATAATTAATTGTGTTTATTGTGTAATTATTTTATTTAGGTTTGGGTTGTGCAGTTTATAGGGGTTAAAGGGTGGGAAGGCATTAGTATTTAATTAATTAATAATTAGTTGTTAATTAATATTAATTAATTGATTGATAAATAATTATGTTAATTGTGTAAATATTTTTATTAGGTGAGGGTTGTGCGTTTTGTAGTGGTATGGGGTGGGAAGTAAATTAATTTTAAGCAATTAATAATTTTTTATTTAATATTAATTATTAATTATGTTAATTGTGTTGTGTGTTTTGTGGAAGCATATTGTGGAAAGTACATTAATTATAATTAAATCATAATGAATAATGAATATTTAATTAATGATAAAGAGTTTGTTAATTAATATTTATATTAATAGTGTAAATAAATGCTTTTAAAGTTAAGTGTTTGGTGCAGGTTGTGAGTTTTGTGGGGCCATAGGGTGAGATGTGTCTAAATTTAATTTAATGAATAAATATTTTTTTGTTAATAAATAATTTCTGAAGAGAAATATTTATTTGTATGAAAACTATTTTTGTATTTTATTTATAATAATAATGTAGTATTTGTGATATGTATTTAACACTGTAATCTGTTTTTATTATCTTACATTTTATATTAAATATATTTGTATTTTTTGCAACATATTTATATTTTTCTTTATTCACTTTGTTTTTTAAATAATTTTATTTTGTTCAAGATATTTTGTTTGTTTTTAATGTTGCAGTGCTGGAGTGGGAATAGTTAATTTTACCCCTCAGCAATCCAGAACTTTCTCTATTGTTGTACTGACTGGACTGGGAATAGTACATTTTACCCCTCCACTATCCAACACTTTCCCTACTGTTGTACTGATGAGAGTGGGAATAGTAAATTTTACCCTTCCGCTATGCAACACTTTCCCTACTGTTACACCTATTGGAGTGCGAATAGTAAATTTTACCCCTCCGCAATCCAACACTTTCCCTACTGTTGTATTGACTGGAGTGGGAATAGTAAATTTCACTCCTCCGCAATCCAACACTTTACCTACTGTTGTACTGATTGAAGTGGGAATAGTAAATTTTACCCCTCCGCATTCCAGTTTTTTCCCTTCTGTTGTACTAGCTGTAATGGGTATAGTAAATATTACCTATCCCCAAACAAACACATTCACTACTGTTGTATTTACTGGAGGAAGATTTTTTAATTTTACCCAGTTTTATTATTTTTGCATTGCGTGAAGTGAGAGTAGTAAATTGTACTGGGAATAGTATATGTATTAAATTCCATATTTATAATTTATTTTATATTGTTATACATTATATTATGTTTTTGTTTGTTCAAAATTATAATATTTTTAATTATTAATGTTTTAATGTGTCAAATAATATTTGCAACTTTATATAATCGTAAGCTTTTTTAATTAAATTAGAATGCTTTATTTTTTAAAGAGTTTATGTTATTGGTATATATATACATATATACATAAATACTTGTTATAATTTCATATAGTATAATAATTTTTTTAGGTAGCTATATGTAAATTATTATTCATTATTATACATGTGTTTAACTTTTTTAAATTAAGTTTATTTGTTATATTCATTAAATATATATTAAATCTATTTTTTTTAAATTAATGTTACAATTTTATATATTTAGTATTTTTATTTTACATATATTTAAAAAACGATATATAATACAAGAATACTAATTAAATCGATATATTTTTTCTCAACATTTTTGTACTTACCATTAGAAGTATAGGATGACAATATTTTTTACATCGATTTTTTGGTTACGATATTTTTGTATGGTGATATTTTGAGGGTCGATATTTTGTCAGTGAATCGGTTTTATGTAGTACCTGGTAACTCCTTCCCTCAAACAAAATCAAGGGCACCGGTCCCTCGAGGGAGTAGAGAGGATTGTCCTGGTTGTCCCCTAAGAAACATGAAATTACTTTGCAGTCTATATTTCCATTCTTGAGTCCCATAGTCATCCCTCTTTTCCTACCGAAATATCATCTAGCTTTCAGCAGTCAAAGTCTCTGAGTTAATTACTCCTGACCCGCAGTGTTCCCATAGGCCCTGTAATTCTGACAGGGGTATTAAGTACTGCTACTGGCCCCAACGGAATTTCTGGAAACTTGGCAGACAAATGTTCCATGACAGGCTGAATTTTCAACACCCTGTCATGGTCTGGGTAGGGCCCAGGGAAGTGCAGCGAAACTGTCATTGAAATTCAGCACAGGCTGCAAAATCAAACAATTGTATCTGCTCTTGACTGATGCGGAACTGGGTATTGCCTAAACTGTACGAGTAGACCGGTAGGACTGTAAAGCATGGCTTTAGGACAGTTCGACTAGCGACGTTGCACCAGGCGCTGAGCTCGGAGGGCGCTTTATTTAGAAATACGTTATGTATTTAAAAGCACCTGCTGCAGAGTTCCTTGCGTGTCCAGTATGTCAAGATAACACTGGTAATTATTGTTTCTGCTGGAGAGTGAAGGTGTTTTATCTAGTAGCAGTTTAGACTCATCATAAAGTAAGGCAGAGGATTAATATGCCTGCTGCAAAGAACGTGTTCCATGAAGATCACAGAATTTTATTTTATGTGGATAGCTCATTTGGTTACTGCTTTTGTTACATAGAGCCTTTTGTTACTAGCAGTTCATAAGTTATGATCCTAATAGAGCACAGATCTTTCATTAAAGAGCTGCATGCAAACTGTATGGTATAAGTTGGAATGCTTTGTTTTTTCCCATGTCTTTCATTATCCTAATGTTGCTAAAAAGGGTTTGTTTGATTAGAAATATATTCTTAATAGTAAAGCCAAACTCAACCACTGTGGTACGTTTTAAACCATGAGTTTGTGCTTCTTCAGACCAAACACTCTTGAAATATACTGCCTACCAGTATGGATGACATGTGATTTCTACTCCTTGTTGTCCTCATAGTCTTCTGTAACCTTACCTATATACTGATTTACATGTGTATGATTTATTTTCTCGATATAATGTGTGTGATGAAAAGTGCTTTGACACCCTACATTGGTATGACAGCTCTAAAAAAATTAAAAATATGTGAGAGAGGGGAAATGGGAGGTGGGGGGCACTGTTAGAAGGTGGTAGTGAAGGAATCTCTGGAGAAGGAGGTCATGTGGGATGTTGGCTCTGGCCCTTTCTGCAGGGTCACCCCCAAATGTTTTGCCTTCCTCCTCCCCTTTTTGCTAAATTCATTTTTGTTGGCTTTACTACTCTGGGCACTTTACCACTGCTAACTAGTGCTAAAGTGCATGTGCTTTGTACCTAAAACTTGGTAATATTGGCTTGTCCACAATTGGTTTATTTAATTTACTTATGAGTCCCTAGTAAAGTGCACCACATGTGCCTAGGGGCTGCAACCTGAACTACTACTAGCGGGCCTGCAGCACTGATTGTGCCACCCACTTCAGTAGACCTTAAAACATGCCTCAGGCCTGCCTTTGCAGAGCCTGTGTGTGCAGTTGAACTGTCATGTCGACCTGGCAAGTTAACCCTCTTGCCAGGCCCAAACCTTCCTATTTAATACATATAAGTCACCCCTAAGGTAAGCCCTAGGCTTCCTCAAGGGCAGGGTTCAGTATATTTAAAAGGTTGCTCATGTACTTTTAAGTTTTACATGTCCAGGTAGTGAAAAACTCTTAAATTCAGTTTTCACTACTGCCAGGACTATCTCTCCTATAGGTTAACATTGGGATTGCCTTATTGCATCTTATAAGTGTAATTCCCAATTGAGACAAGATAGAAATTTTGAGTTTGGTGCCTCTGGACTCACAATTTAAAATCACAAATTAAGGTGAAGTAGGATTTAAAATTGTAGGTCTGAAAATGCAACTTTTTCGGAAGTTGGCATTTTGTTACTTTAACCATTCTGTGCCTCTGCCTGTCTCTGAATACACGTGTGGGATGGGTGACTGCTGGGCTTTGTGCATTCCCTCTAGATAGACAGATACCAAGGGAGCTGAGGTGTGACATTCACATCCTGATAGCCCATTACCAGGCTTATGGGCCCTCCTGAGCTATATGGGAGGGAGGAGCCGACACTTGTACCTGAATAGGGCCGTGCCTGTCCCCACACAAAGAGTTGCATACCCCCCCCTGTTGTGTGTCTGGAGCCAGATCAGCAAGGGCAGGGACCTTGTGGACTTCAGAGGACACTCTTTGATGTCCCCCCCAACTTCAAATGCACAACTGTGTATTAGTACTGAACTCTTGATGCCACCAATTCAGTACACTCTAGACCTGAGGACGCTCTGCCAGGAAGAAGGACTGCTGCACTGCTGAAAGGTCTGACACTCTGCTGGACTCTATTGGATTTGTTCGACTCCTGTCCTGCTGTGCCTGCCCTGAGGCCTGCTTCTCCTTGCCTGGTGGTGAGAAGGACAGGACGTGAATCTCTACATCCTCAAAACCAAGTGACTCCAAGGGCTTGCTGGTTTGCCACCTGTTCCAAAGTTTTAGGATATCAAAGACTTCCTTCAATTCCGCTTCAGCTGCTGGACTCTTCCAACTGTGATTCCTGCCCTGCCAAGAGGTGCCAATCCGGTCCTGGACTATGAAAAAGGGTTCTGCAACTGTTTTTCTCCAAAAACCCACGCATCGTCTAGTTTGCGCTGGTTGGAACCGACACATTCTCCTTCAACGCTGATGCTGCGCCACTTCGAGGACATCCCTGCACGGCTCGACGACGACACAGTACCTGACTGCAAGGTCCAATGACGACACATTGCCTTCAGTCTAAGGGGTTCGATGGTGACCCGGGGCCCTACTGAGAGGCTCGATGATGACACATCACCTCCATCACAAAGGGGCTTGATGACGGTGCAGGACCCGTCTGCGAGGCTCGACGATGACGCATCTACCTGACTGCGTGACTCGGAACTGAAATATCTTGCTCTCGCCATTGACACATCCTCCGGAAAGGTACTGTTTTGAGAGGGCCTGTGTGGATTCTGTATCCCACCCACGCTCCTTCGCAATTGGGATGACTTTTCAGATTTGACCCGGTCCAGGGTGACCAGATATCCCTGATTGGCGCTTTTTGACTCTAAGCACTATTATTGCAGATATTCTTCAGAAATTCATAACTCCGGTTAAAATTATTGGGGTTTTGTCATTTTGGTCTTGTTTTGTTCATTAAATTAAGTTCTATTTTCCTATCCTGGTATGGATTATTTTTGTGTTTTACTTTCACTGCTTCACTGTATTAAGTGTTGCACAAATACTTTACACATTGCCTCTTAAGTTAAGCCTGCCTGGTCTGTGCCAAGCTACCAGAGGGTGAGCACATGTTAATTTAGGGTGTGTATCTGACTACCATGACTATATTGGTGGTACCTACTTGGACAGGGTGTATTCCTTTGCCAACTAGAGACCCCCTTTCTAACAGACCAGCACCAAAAAAGATTGTCGCACTGGGCACCACCAACGCTAGAGCTGGTAGTGAATGTACAGTTGGCTTGTGCACTAATCCCATATTCAATGTTAGGACAATTTCCTCAAGAAAATCTGCATCCAGAAAAAGATGGAAGTTGCCAATAATCAAAACATTAGCTGTATTGGCCTTACTTCCAGCACCTCCATTGAATGGGGAAATTAGTGTCTAAACTAAATTAGGAGTCTGCCAAGTGAACACCTGCCCATGCGTAGCATGGTACCTCCCTGCACTCTGCATTGGTCTACCCTGCCACTAGCTCTTCACTGCACAGTTTGTGCTTGCGAACAGACATTATGACTACCAGGGTTATGTTCCTCTGAATCACTGGAAGATGAGTCATCATTGGAAGAAACTCCGACTGAAGAATCACTCCAAGATTCTGCTCCATGACCCTCTCCCTCTGATGCTGTCACAGTATCAGTCCCTGCCTAAGAGCTCTCCTCAAGTATATGAGTTAGAGCCTGGGAAACAGTCATCCAATGAGATACCATGTCTATTTTCTAACTAAAACATTCTGGCGGAGGTAGAATGAAGAGGTACTTGTATAAAGGATTGCATTATGTGTGTGTGTGGAGGGAAGTGCTATGAACTTAAAGAATGAAACGGAATGCCACAACATCCTGATTGAGAGCCTCTGGAACTGTAGTGTGGGCCACAAAGCATTGAGTTGGCTCGCTTTGTTTTTGCAGGGGCGTGGCCTTTAAAGTGTCACAAAAAAAACATCAGTCAGAAGTGTGCCCTTTGAAACAAGGTGGGCCTCAGGGCTCTTCTTTCAGCCCAACTCTGTTTAATGTGTATATCCGACCGCTGGCGGATATCATTAAGAGCTCTGGATTTACTATCATTTCATATGCGGATGACACACAGATTATCATCATGCTGTCACAGAATTCGGCCCAAATGGCCTCCGTCGTGTGCCTATGCCTCACAGAGGTTGCTGGGTGGATATAACTGAAATGATTCAAATTCAGCGCTGGAAAGAACAAGGCTCTGACCTTAGGCAGTCAAGCAAACATTTGATCCACGGCATGATGGCCTCAGGAGTTGTGCTCAGCTCCTGTTTTTATAAACCTGATTAAAAGTTTGTGTCTGTTGCCTGAGCTGGCAAAAAAAATAGTTATCTAGGCCTTGATTATATCAAGGCTAGATTATTGTAATGTGCTGTATCTTGGAGTCATTCAGGGACAGATCAAAAGACTCCATAGAGTGAAAAACTCTGCAGCACAACTTTTACTGAATTTACTGAGGCGTGTGTATATTGGGGCCGCGCTTAGGAAATGACATTGGTTGGCAGTTAAACAAAGATCATCTTGTAAAATTTTGTGCTACTGTCAAAAAGCTTTTGCTAGCAAAGGGCCAGGATACCTTCAGTTGCTAGTAAAACAGTATGTAGATTCAGGGAATCTAAGATCAGCAGGAGAGCTACTGACGACTGTTCTAAAGGTAAACAAAGTGCGCTCAGGCAAGAGCTCTTTCAGCTACCTGGAGCCAAAGCTGTGGAATGCCTTGGCCTTATCAGTTCATCAAGTGAAATCGGAAGATCTTTTTAAGAAGAAAAGTAAAACTTGTTTTTTTAGATCAGAATGCTCAAGAGTTTGAAAGCAATAGAAAGGGTGCGGAGATCTGAGTACATTGCTGCGACACCTCGCGTTGAGGTAGCCATGTGTTTTATAAATTGTATTATTATTATTATTATTATTATTATTATTATTAATGCTTTTAAAGTGTGTCAAAGTGTAATCATAACAACAATAGTCTCATAACTCGCACTTATCTGACTCAAAGAACTTGTCCAAAGAGCCAATGCTGCCAAGAACCTCTTCAAAAACTTTAAGAGGAAAAAGAAAGTCAAAATTAGTTAATGTAAGGAAACAGGCTTTTTGCAGGTTTCCCCCCACTTTTCGACCCCATTTGGACTACCAATTGCTGTTTTTTTGACTGTGAGAGTACACTGGGGCCTGCTAACCAGACCTTAGTGCCGGTGTTCTAACCCCTTTCAAAGTGTATGTCGAATTGGCTACCCTCATTTGGCAGAGACTGACTTATTTATAACTCCCTAGTATATCGTACCCAGGGCATGTAAGGCACCATGCCCATTCAGGGCTGCAGCATTTATTGTACCACCCTGTGTGTGACAAAGTACAAAATGGCTTCAAATCAAATTGGAACCTGAACAAGGACCAAAGAAGGACTGCCCTGCTGACCCCTGGACTTGGCCAAGAGAGTTTGCACTGTCTGCTGGACTGCACCTGCTGCACCTTGGGCTAGCAAGGAGAGGACTGTGGCTCATGGCTTTGGGAAAAGACATTCACAAGCCCCATACCAAAGAAGTGACTTCAAGGGTCAGCTGGCTGACCCCCTTGAATGAGCACCAGGGACACCAAAGCTGAAGTAGCCCACCTCAGCAAGTCAGTAGCCACTTTGGGAGAATCATCACTGACTGCTGCTGGGTGCCAGAAGAGACCGATCCTCCACAGCCCAAAGTTGCACACCAGTCAGCCTGACCCGGGAGTGCCATCTGAGTCCAGATTGGTCGCTCGAGAGGGATACCAGTCTCCACCAAAAGATACTGCTGAGGCAGCTGTACCTGGAAACCTGTAGCCCAGCCGCAACTGTCCTTCTACTTTCTTAAAGAGGACTTCAAGGGGCTCCAACCTCTTTGGCCAAAGTTTCCCTTCCTGACCTGTGGACCAAGGAAAAACCACAAAGGCACACCCATTGATCACACAGCACCCAGACCATACTTGAGCATCATCCATCTCCTGCATAAACAGCATCAGGACCACTCATTTGAACTTTAAGATGGTGGCCAGATAACTGTCCAAATACTCCTTATTGGCCCCCCCAGACCATTTTGCTGTTGGGTCTGGTTGCCCAAGCTAGGCCGGAGTAGTCAAACTCAACTCTTACAAACTTTTCAAAAGTTTACAAACTTTACAGTTATCAAACCTTGTTTGCGGTTAAAATGAGATCTAAGTTTTCTTTAAAAATTGGTATCTCCTGAAACCTCAGGTGGATTTTGTTGATCCTGGACTCTAAAGAATTCATAAAAATATATTCTAATTTTATAATATTGGTGTTGTATTTCTTTCATGTTCTATGGTTTTCTTATTTCTTTGTTTGGTACTGCTAAATGCTTTACACTAGTTCCTTTGTTTAAGCTTTGCAGCTCACAGCCACAGCTACCCAGGATTGAGCTTAAGGTTTTACAAATGAGTTTGACTGGACCCAAGGCAGTTTTTGTGAGTGCATTACAAGGTAAGTTTGCAGAGACATACCATATAATACACACAAATTCTCACAGTTCATGTTGCAACACACCCAATAAGGCAAAAGCACATTATTTCAAGTGTGTCCCCAATGCCAAAAGAGACTTCTTTGTGAGAAGTGCTCCTTGAAAAAGAGAAGAATGCGGGTGACTCCCAATGAGGTTAGTCATTTGCACTATGTGCCCCTCTGCTTCCACCCACCACAGCTAAGGGCAATAAGTCAGTCTATGTCAGGCATTGACCAATTATTGTGGGGTGGGCCAGGTCCCGGGGCAATGTCCAATTAATTGGCGGTGGCCCGCGGGGCCCCCGCAGCCCCGGGGACCGCCACCTCCCTGGGGCTTCATCAATAATGTGCGGGGGGCACGCAGCACCCCTGCAGCCCCGGGGACCGCCACCTCCCCGGGGCTTTATTTATTTTAGGGCGGGAGGCCTCATGGCCCCCCTCAAGCCCCGGGACTGCCACCTCCCTGGGGCTTCATCAATAATGTGTGGGGGGTTCGCAGCCCCCCCGCAGCCCTTGGGACCGCCACCTCCCTGGGGCTTTATTTATTTTAGGGTGGGGGCCCTCATGGCCCCCCCAAGCCCCGGGGACCACCACCTCCCCTGGGCTTCAAGAAAATATGGGTAGGGGGCATTGTGGGCCCCCCCAAGCCCCGGGAACTGCCATCTCCCCGGGACTTTTAGAAATAATTAGTGTGTGTGGGCTCAGCCCCCCCACACTGCTCCAGGGACCACCGCCTCCCCGGGGCACTCTGTATGGAAAAAAGGGGGTCCGGGCGCCCCCCTCCTGGAGCCCTCCATGGCCCTGGGGAACGCCACTCCCCAGGGCCGGCTCCAACAATGTCCCGGGGTGCCCACCCCGGGACATTGCAGTTTGCAATGGCAGGGCGGGAGCATGGCTCCAGCCCTGTCATTGCAAACTATGCTTAGCTTCATGGAAGCGAGAGCAGAAAACCTGCTCTCGCTTTCATGAAGCGAAGCATATTGCTTTTGGACAAGGGGAGCTGCATGTCAGCAGCTCCCCTTGTCCAAAAGCAAT
This sequence comes from Calotriton arnoldi, assembly GCA_963921515.1. NCBI lineage: Eukaryota > Metazoa > Chordata > Amphibia > Caudata > Salamandridae > Calotriton > Calotriton arnoldi. Next base: position 136,984 of record CAWUFW010017561.1, read on the forward strand.
GCCGGCTCCGCTGGTAGGTGGGGAGCCGTCTGGGACTGCGGGGGCATGGGGGCTCCCCCCGCCCTCCCCAACATGAGGGCATGCCCCGGGAGAAGGGGTCCCCAGGGCAAAAAAAAAAGCCCTTGGGTGGTAATTGTTTTTTTTTTATATATAAAATGCCTGGGCCCTGGGGGTTGGGGTCCCCGAGGCAGAGTTTGAGTAATAAGAATGGGGGGCATTTTTGTTCTTGCGTGCTTGGAGTCTCGACTCCATTGAGGCTCTCAGCGAAGCCCCCCATTGTAAACGTGATGGGTTCGCGACTCCAGGCAAAATGAAAAAAAGAGTATGTATGTTTTTTAAAAAGTAAGATTAACTGTTGGTTCTAGGATGGCTCTAAAAAGAGCCCTTGTTTTCATTATGAGTTTGTTGTAGCTACATGTAAGTGCAGATGCACAGTTTTAGGTTGTTAAGGAAGACTCTGTGTCCTTGATCTGTGAAGTGCACTCCATCACTTCTGTAGATGTCGTCCATATCAAAACGTAGATTGTTGTTGTAGATGGACCCCCTTCTATGATCTCTGAGGTATGCAGAAACAGCTTTATTGACATTCTTCCTAGCTTTCTCAAACTGTGGACAGAATTGATTTGACCAGTTCCATTTCTGTCTTTGGCAGACAATTTGAGGCAAAAGCAACATCAATTGTGCAAAGGTGTCCTTTATTAGCATTTCCAGACCTACCCCAGTCAATGTGCCTAGGTCATTTCCACCACAGTGCACAATCATGAGGTCAGGGGGAGTGACAGTGTAGGGGAAAACATGGCGGCCGGCTAGCGGCGGGTCGCGGGTGTTCCGGAAGCGTGCGGTGGAGTTTTTTTTGGTTAGCGGTTTGGTAGTTGCGATTATGGAGAGTTAATTCAAAGTATAGAAGTGAGGATAGCACTTCAGCAGAACTTACTTGTTTATCGGCTCTGTGCGGCGGCAGGGGACCCTGTAGCTGAGCGCGCAGTCAGGAGGCGGGAAGTGGAGATTGCAATCACGGCAGAGCAGCCGTGGGTGGGAGCGGTGCTGGAGCTACTTCCACTAATTTTAGATTCAGCTTGCTCACCTATGTATGTCCTGAAGATGAACTCAAATAACTGAGTTCGAAACGCCGTCGACCCCCTACAACATGAACTCCTTTTACTCTGTTAAAATTTTCTAAAGGAGCTTCAGTCATTGTTGTCAATGCGATGTCTTTATTTTAATTTCACCCTCACTTATCACGTCACGCCTACTGTCACTTAAAGTGTGAGCACCTGAATACTATTGTTGTGGAATAAAAACCTGTCATATACTGACCTACATGTCCCTGCTTATATTGCTTACCGCTCTCATTTAAGAATTAAGTTCTTAATCTCTACCTTTAGTGCCCCCACAGGGTCACTTCGACTTGGACCTTTAGGCCACATCAGAACCATTGTTTCCCCAAATAGTTTACTACCCCCGGTTCACATATTGGGGTACCCTTGTCCTCCTTACTACCCGGAGCTACGCCGGGGGCGTCGTGCTGCTGCTAGGGTTCTCTTCCGGGGGAGTGGAGGAGGAGGCAGCAGGAAGAGCGAGGGCAGCGGAGAGAGCGCTGGTAAAAGCATTGTGGAGCAGTGCCCGATTTTGGAAACAGCAGAGGTACAGTTTCACTCTTTTTCTCGACCGGCTCAGGAGCAGGGAGTCAATGGTAAGAGCCAGAGGTCTGACAAAAGTAAAAGAAAAGTTGAGAGGGCTGAGAGGGGCTGCAGTGCTGGTGAGACTGTAGGGGGTAGCCCTAGAGTAGTTTCAAGATATACTCTGAGAAGTGTGGTGAGAGGGGGCGCGGTGGAATTCCCTGAGCTGGTGGATTTCCCACCTAAGTGCGAAAAGGAACGATGGGTGAGAAAGAAGGAGGTGAAGTCTAGGGGCGGACTGTTAAGTAAGGAGAACACAGTACATAAAAAATTGGCAAGAGGGGGATCTTTGGAGTATAAGATAAAGGTGACCCCATCTCTCAGGACTTATTTCAAAGTGCTTCCGAAAACTTTGGTGTTAAGGAGTAACCCTATGATGACGGCAGTGGAGCTCCAACATAATCAACAAAAGCAAAATGACCAACTAGCTGGCGGGGGGAGCGCTGAGGGTGTTTTAAATCTGGGAGATTGGTCCGCACATCTGAGCCCCAATCGTTTTCAAGTGTTATCTGCGGAGATGGGGGATGCAGCGGCATCTCCGGTGGGTGAGGTATTTTCAAATGTCCCAGATGTTAGTTCAGAGCCCTTAGTTAAGTCACTTCCGGACAAAGGAGGGAAATCTTTAAATTCTGAAGGGGGGCAGAGTGAGTTAGAGCCTGGGAGGGATACCAGAGTTGGGCAAGAAGAGATGGGTAATGGGGGCGGTAAACCCTGGAAGTGGAGATCCCTCCATAAGCGTGTTGCTTACTACCCTCACTTTAGAGATTCGAGATAGATTCGAGACTTCAGAGTTAAATCAGAAAGAAATCAGGTCTGCGTGTGAAGTGCTAGAGAAAAAGATAGATGATTTGAGTGGAAGAACTCTGGCACTGGAAGCTGAAGTTAGAGACCTCAAGGAGGAAGTGCAGGTTAACAGGAAAGAGATTGAAGGTCTCAGAGATAGGGAGAGGGAGCAATATGAAAGAGTGGAACGGTTGGAGAATTTCCAAAGGAGGAACAATTTAAAGATTCTAAAAGTTCCTGGGGGCAAAGAAGGAGGAGACATTAAAAGTTTTGTGGTTCAGATGTTAAGAAGAGAGCTTCAGTTGGAGGAAACCGAGGAAGAAATTGCTAGGGATATTCAAAGGATCCATAGAGATCCTTTTAGGTTAAATACAAATCGAACCAAACCTAGGAGAATTTTAGTCAATTTCCTCACCTATACTCTGAAGGAGAAGATTTTAGCCAAGGCCCTGAAGAATAAAACATTAGAAGTGGATGGAGTAAGAATTGAAATAAGATCGGATTTGTCGGTAGTAACATCCAATAGACAATGGGAGTTGGGGAAAAGAATGGAGCCGCTAAGGAAGTTAGGTGCTTCGGTTCAGCTAAAGTTCCCTGCCTTACTTAAAGTGATGTTAAATAACAAAATGCACTCCTTATGCTTTGTCGAGGAGGTGGATAAGTTTATGGAGCAACTTGAATCGGGGGTCCGCTAAAACCTTGCCCTGGGAGGAAAGTGGATTGGTTTCTGCTTTAGTAAAACTAATTTCTGTTTTGTTTATTGTTTAATTCGCACTAATTGTTTATGGGGTTCTTCCGTTGCATGCCAAGGGGTCACTCACACGGCTTTTGCCATGGGAAGTTGGTCAGGGATTTCCAAGGGTGGGGGGGTGGGGTGTAGGGTGCACAGGGTGGGGAGCTTAGGGGAGAAAAATATAAAAATTACCTCAAATGTCTTGTTTTTCACCAAGCTAGTTTGTTTTGCGAGGGTGTTTAGGGGATGACAGGGATGACAGGGAATAGAACAAGTGAGATAAAAGTCTTGTCGTGGAATGTGAATGGTCTCCGGGTGAAGGGTAGGAGAGATAAGATAATGCAGTATTTAAAAGACTGTCTTGCACAAATTATTATTTTACAAGAGACACATCTAACGGAAGGGGAAAGTAGGAAGATCTTTAAAGCACAGAGATGGGTTTCGCATGCAATTTATACGAGGCAGACAGCAGTCACAAAGGGGGTTGCATTATTGGTTAAACACGGCTCAAATATTTTGCTAGAAGGCAATGTTTCAAATACTGCAGGAAGATGGCTTTTAGCTAAGTTGAATATGTTTGGGCAGAACTTTACTTTGGTGGGCTATTATGGTCCGAACCAGGACGATACAGGTCCTTTGGATGAACTAGCTAATGAGCTTTTGGGCTTCCCGGATCAGATTATTATGGCAGGAGACTTTAATACAGTTTTGGACCATAAACTGGATAGATCCCTGAATAGCAGAGCAGCAGTAAATCCCAAGATGTCGGATAGGGTGCGATTGTTGATGGCGCAGTGGGGACTTTGTGATATATGGAGATGTAAGGCTGGGTCTCAAACAGGTTTCACATATTATAACAAAAAATATAAACATAAGTCTAGGATTGACTATTTTCTGGTAGACAAGGTTCTAAAGGACTCCGTTTTGCAGGTTGAACATATAGGGGTACACCTGTCAGATCATTCAGCTATCCTTCTTCATATGAGGTTAGGAGAGGGAAATGTAAGTTCAAGATGGAGGTTAGATCGCACTATTTTATTTGAAACTGAGATTGTTGAGATTTTAAAAGAGGAAACTAAGGACTTTTTTGAGAGGAACCAGGGCTCAGCTTCGATTGGGATCGTTTGGGATGCTTACAAGGCCTATTTAAGAGGCAGACTAGGTGCTTTAGCGGCAGGGAAAAGGTGAGCATACTATAGAAAGGTTTTGGATATAGAAGAGCAGATTCGGAAGTTGGAAGGGGTCTTGAGTAATTCGGGAAGCCATGAAGGCAGTGAAAAGGAGCTGGCTGAAATAATAAATTTAAAGGCGAGTTTGTCAGGAGTTTTAAGTGATAGAGTTAAGGAGAAGTGGAAGTCCAGCCAGTTGGCGCATTTTGAATATGGTGAAGGCTGTAGTAAACTACTAGCATGGAAGGCAAAGAGTGATCAAGTTAGAAATTTGATTAAAGAAATTAGTTGTGAAGATTCAGGTGCGGTTCTCAGTGACAGTCGGGGAATCACATTAGCGTTTTATAGATATTTTGGGAAAGTTTATAAGGAAGATTTGGTCATTACTGAGAATAATGTGTTGACCTGGTTGGACCATATGGAACCTCTACCGGAAGAGGTAATGGGGGTATTGAATAAGGAGATTTCTGTTGAGGAGCTAGAGGAGGTTATTGGAGGAGGCAAAAGGGGGAAGGCTCCAGGGCCAGATGGCCTTCCGATTGAGGTTTATAAAGCTCTGGCTAGTACTATAATACCTATTTAGAGCCAGCTCTTTAATGCTATTTTTGTGTTAGATTTTGCTCTGCCTGAATCCTGGAAAGAGGCCATCATAACTTTAATTTCTAAGCCTGGGAAGTCTTTAAAAATGTTGACTCGTATAGGCCTATTTCTCTTTTAAACGCTGGCTACAAGCTCTTTGCGAAGGTTATGGCAGGGAGGCTAAACGGGCTTATGTCGCACTTGGTGCATGAAGATCAAAAGGGCTTTATTAGAGGATGAGCTTTGAAAGAGCTGACGTATTTGCTTATAGGGTATATAGATATGGCTACTGCGTACGATCTTCCTTTGGCAGTAATAGCGTTAGATGCCGCCAAAGCGTTTGATCGCGTAAACTGGGTGTACTTGCAGACGCTGGCCAAACATCTTAATCTGGGTACAAATTTCTGTAGAATATTGAGAGGTATATACACCGCTTCGGAAGCTAGAGTGCTAGTCAATGAGGTAGTGACACCGCCAGTTCAGATCATGCGGGGTACTAGGCAGGGCTGCCCCCTGTCCCCACTTTTGTTAGATCTCTATATTGAGCCGCTAGCCAGGAAAATAAGGAGAAGTACTGATATATTGCCTTTTGAATTTAATGGCTGGATTAAGAAAATTGGGCTCTATGCGGACGACATCTTAATTTTTACAACTAATTTACCACAAACTTTGAGGTGTGTCCTGGAGATAACTAATGATTTTGGAAAAATTTCAGGCTACGATATCAATAAGGATAAAACGGAAGTCATGGCTTGGAATATGGGGACAGAGGGGATTGAGTGCAAAAAAGAAATGAGATATCTAGGAGTCAGGATCACCCAGAATATTGCAGATCTTACTAAGGCAAATTTTGACAGGGTCAAGAAGGAAATAAGTGCCAGTTTACGGGGTTGGATGCATCTCCCACTAACATTATTTGGCCGAGTAAACTTAGTGAAGATGATTGTCCTTCCGAAGTTAACATTTCTGTTCGAAACAATCCCCTTAACTTTTAGGAAAGAGTGGTTCATAAAACTGCAGAGTGAAATCAGCTCTTTTATTTGGGCATCTAAAGGGCCGCGGCTTGCCTGGAAAAAACTTAGGAGGAGGCTGGTGAAGGGGGGTTTAGCTCTGCCTGATTTGTTATTCTATTTCTGGGCGTTTTTATTAAAAAATGGTAGAATGTTATTAGATATCCCCACAAATTCAGAGATAGGTAGGATGTTTAAAGAAATGTTGAGAAAAGAAAAGGGAGCAGAAAGGTGGTTTATGTATAAATATGCTGATCCGAAATATTTTAAGAAAGTTAGATTAAAGGTTTTAAAGGACATGGCGGAAATGTGGTACAGAATTAGAAAGGCCCTAAAAATTCCGTACTTTAGCCAGTTGGCCCCGATATGGGATGCACCAGGCTCTCCAGAATGGACTAAGGGTTTACTGGCTTTACCTTTAAAAGAGGGGGGATACTCAGGTGGAAGCAGTTATTCCCAGATGGTCAGTTAATTTCGTGGGGTTGGTGCGAGCACAAGATAGTTTCAATGTTCTCGAGATTTAAACTCCTCCAGATCCAAAGTTGGCATTTGGCATTGGGTGAAAAAATATGAGGTCCTAACGAATTTGAGGAAAAGCTCCAGTCCAGCGTGGTGTTTAAAAAGGAAATCGCATTGTGGTATTGGCTGATGCTTGAGATGGAGGATGGCGCTTTTACTTTACCGGAGGATCTGTGGGGAGGATGCTTGCCAGAGACCGCGCTGGAAGACCAATGGCAAGTATCAATGTCTATGCTTTATAAAACAGTTAAACCTGCATATCTGAGGAGGAACCATCTTTTTACTGTGCATAGGGCTTACTGGACTCCACGAAGGTTATCTAAATTTGGGTCAGGAGGAGTGGTGACGTGCCCTAAGTGTGGCGGTTCGAATGAAGATGATCTACACATGTTTATACACTGCCCGAAGATTCAGTCCTTTTGGGAGGCCGTGAGTAACTGCCTGTCCAGTGTCTTAAATTTGCAGATCAAGGTAAGCGCTGTATTGGTTATATTTGGAAGATTGGATCTGCAATGTATTGTTACCAAAGACAGCGCAAAGCTGGTATTTTATGCTGTGCTTTTGGCACGCAGGGAGATTTGTAAACTATGGGTATCTCCGGCTCCCACAACGGAGGATGGTTGATTGAAATCGATGAGATATATTGCTAAGTTGGATATTTCGGATCAGGGGAAAAAGAGATATGAATTTTGGACTCCCTTTCTGTCTTGGTGTGGTTGATGATTGGGGTAATCTGATAAATGGTCCAATGATTAAGCCTTTCACCTGCCTCGGCTGGTTATAGTCTTCTCTGTGTGAGTAGGAGGACATGGGAAAGGGTCTGCGGTCGAATGAAGGAGGAGGTCTCTCAGCATAATCCAAGGGCGCTGTTTGGGGAGCCTTCACCCTGTTTCCCTTTTTCCAGCGTATGAGGTTGAAAACCCAGGGTTGGCATCATTAGAAGAAGGGTGGAAATGAGGCAAATGAGGACAAAAAAAAAAAATCATGAGGTCATGGGGTTGCAGATGCAAAAAGGTTTTAACCAAAGGCAACAATTGGTGCCACTTTAATCCTCTCTGTGCAATCCATTTAATGTCCACATTTTCCAAACCTAGGTCTTTGGCAATACCTCTGCGTTCAGCATACCTTTTGCACCAGAAAACATAGCTGTGCCCTACAATCCACACTGTGAGCATCTTGAAGGGATGTCTGGAAGGAATGAAAAGATGTCTGTAGCTGAGGTAGTCAGTTGGTAGAATGAGAGATATCTAAAATGGTGGAGAACATATTGTTTTTTAAAAATTTGATAAGTGATTGACTGTTCATCAAGATTGTGCACTCAAAAATAGGATGCATGTTACTTTGCTGAGGTATCATGTTTTTGATTCGTTATTAGAAAATGTTTGAAAGGTACAGTAGATACCATAAGGTAATATTTTGCAAAAGTCAACCACACCTGCTGTTTGCATTAGTCAGCTTGTGTGCTGAACTTGAAACTACGGTGAACTTGTGACCTGCCAGTACAGTTGAATGTTCCATGAACTGTTACTATGGAAACTGGCATTAAGTAGAATGGGGGAAGGGTTGAAACTTAACTGTGGACTTAAAGTGTGAAATGGATACTTAAATATAAGTGAACAGTTAGTAAATTAAGGTTTTCTAAGACAGTAGTATGTGGAGAAGTAGGGTGTTGCTGAAAATCTATACTAGTATTAAATCAAATCAAATCAAATCAAAATATCTTTATTTGGTTTCATAAAACCATAAAAGCACAATAAAAACAAAATAAACTATGGTATAGTACAATATATACAATCACAAGGGCGAACCAGGTGTAAACAAATTGACAACTCATCTTGTATGTACATATTGCAACTGAAGTCCTGGACACCTGGAACAACATATCACATCCACTAAAAGTAATAGGTTAAAACACATTAAGTGGTGCGTTAAAACCATTGAATGAATCAGCAAACTGTTGTCTGAGTGCATGAAACCAGAAATGGTGATGAGAAACAGGCCAGTTAATCACAACTCGCCCTGAGCCTATGGCAGATTTAAAAAAACTTAATACATGAAATACAATGTTACCCATCAGCATCTGAAGGAATATAAAAGCAGGCCGAACTTGTTTAAAATTGGACTGTTTAAAAATGGGAATTAAAAAGGATTTTCTAGGAGGGTCATAAAAAGGGCAAAACATTGTAAAATGAACCATGTCCTGCAGAGATGTACCAACGCAGCCGCAGGACAAAAAAGATTGCCCTCTATTTGATCCCCTTGGATATGTGAGAAGTAGATAAAAAAAGATCAAGCCGAAACCTGGTCAGGAGGAATCGATCATAGGAGTTCACGAGGCCCAGTAAGTACGGCTCTGCCATCACTGTTGTCCTTATTATGACAAAGCGACATACGCTGGGCTTCATGAGCTCCCTCTCCTCCCTTAGCATGATCTGACATGTGCTAAACGCCGTCTTGAGGAGGGCTAGATCTTCCTTTCGTGTTCCGCCGGGGTTAGAATAAAGGTCTCCTCTTCCCAGGCTCATGAGACTCCTTTCAATATATTTAAGCCATGGTACCTTGGATGCATGATCTAGAGCCAGGCAATCTTTAAGGATTGCCTTGTTCAATGAATCCCCCTCCTTAACCCATATTTTCAGCCAAAGAGACACCGGGCGAAAGGCTATCAGATCTATGATATTGGGCATTCCTAGCTCTTCATGGGCAATAAAAGAGGGGGTGCCCTGGGGAACTGATAACAGTCGTCTCATTAAATTATTTTCCGCTATTTGAATGTCCTTTGTGTCAATATATCCCCAGATTTCACAGCCAAAAAGGGCCTTTGACCTACACTTAGCCCTGTAAAGCTCCAAAAGAGCCCCCACAGGTCTTTTCCCCAGTCTAACAGCAAAGTTAAACATTGCAGCAGTCTCCCTATTGAGGTCATTTCTCTTGCGAGTAAGTTGAGGCCCCCAATTCAATTTATCATCCAGGAGTACCCCCCGATAGGAGAACGCTGACATTTTAGGGATCGGGGTAAGCCCTACCTTGAAGGTGTAAGGTCTACTAGGCCGCACCCCTACCTGCATAATATATGATTTGGTGTAATTAATCCTCAAATCCAGATCTCCCATAAACTGTGCAAATGTGGATAAAAGAGATTGCAAGCCCCTCTCAGTCCTTGCCATCAAGACAGCATCGTCTGCATATAGCAGAACCGGGAGACCTCGCTGTCCTATCTGGGGGTAATCGGCCTTTGTCTCCCGAAGAATTTTCTCTAAATTAATAATATAAAGGTTAAAAAGAAACGGGGCCAAAATACATCCTTGGCGGACACCACCCCTAACGGGGAATGAACGTGATACATTCAGGCTAGCCGAGTAACGCACGACCGCCTTAGTGTCACGGTGGAGGTCATATAAAAAGGAAACTATTTCCCTGTCCACCCCTAGGGAGGAAAGGATCTGCCATAATTTGCCTCTATTCATGCAATCAAATGCGGAAGACAGATCCATGAAGGCCAAGAAGATGGTACCCCGGCGAGCTACAGTATATTTACTTGTTATCAGGAATAGGTTCAAAGATTGGTCAATTGTGGAACGACCAGGACAAAAACCATATTGAGCCTCCGACAAGATGTTATTGTCAGTAGCCCAAGATGATAACCTACCCAACAATATCCTCCCGACCACTTTTACCACCGACTCTAACAGGAAGATAGGTCTATAGCAGATGGTACTGTCCCTATCCCCCTTTTTAAAGACTAGCACGATGATAGAGGTCACCCATGAAGCAGGGGTACCAAGCCTAGCGACTGCATTAATTACAGAAGCAAGCACTGGTGCCCAAAGTGCCACATCCGACAGGTAAAGATCAGGGGGGATTCCATCGGGGCCCGGTGCCTTATTACGTGTCATACCAATAATACCTCGCCTCACCTCATCCACCGTTACTGTTAAAGTTTTAGGTGTGCCGCAAAAATCGGGTAAAGGCAGCAGGGCCGGAGGTGCCTTGAACATGCCCTCAAAATGACTAACCCAGTCGTTCTCTGTGATATGTGCATCGAGGACATTGGCGGCCTCTACTCCTAAAATGGGGCTATTAATGATACTCCAGAACTTAGCACTGCACTTATAGGTTGTTGCTTCCATGAGATTACCCCAGGCTTCTTCCTTCAAAGCCTCCCTGCGATTGCTAAGGGCTATTTTATACTACTTTCTACAAATTTTAACTAGTGCGGCATTCCTCGGGGTAGCGTGCAGGGCTAGTTTCAACCTCCTAGCAACAAGCGAGCATTCTGGATTAAACCATCTAGGTGCCCTTTCATTTTGGGCTCCGTGGGGAGGAACTCTCAATAATTTAGTGACAGAACTGGAGATAATTTCGAAGGTGTGGATGATAGACTCGTCCGACTCTGCCTTTGCATTCTGACAAATCTGGAACTCACTCTGGCACATCTCCAGAAGGGACTCACACCTGAGCCGTCTCCCACCATCCGTTGCCCGCAGGACCCCCCCTCCAGTGCTCTGTGTTTTTAAGTCAAATATAGGCCAGTTAACTTTAATGCACAGGGAATTGTGGTCACTGTAATTACTGGCTAATATAGAAAAGTCAGAGGACAGGTAATAGAGGGGAGTGGAGATTAGAATGAAATCAATAATGGAGGGTTCCCGGCCTAACCCCTTGAAGTTCAGGATTTGATACCTCCTAAAGGGGGACATTTTTCCCATGGATGGTTGTAAATCCAAATCACAAACTAATGCATTTAGTTTCTCCCCCTGTCTACTATGTTCGAAGTGCACACCATCTACCCGAAGACAAGAGGAATCCTCACTAGCCCCCAAACCCAACTGCCTTAAGTCCCCACATACATGCGTGTTAAAGTCCCCTAACAGGGCTATATTACCAAACGTACGTGGCAAGACCATACAATTCGTAAAAAATTAGCATAAACGTGTGACGTTACACACCTTGGGAGGGAAGAAATGGCGTTATAAAAATTCAAAAGCAGTAAACTATGTGACCCTGAAGAAAAAGTTAGCGCCTGAAGACACGGGTTATCTGTGTTCAGTACCACTATACCACCTCTTAAACTAAGTGACACATAGACTCCGAGACCCCCTTTCGGTCGACCAGCCCTTGAAGGAGTTGCAGGAATGTTAAAAAGCTTGTATCCCTCTAAAAAGTAAGTGTTATCAATGGTCCAAGTCTCCTGCAAATAGATAATGTCATATTGTTTGATAAAGGCCAACCACGCCGGATCCATAAACTTACTAGCCAAACCGGCTATATTCCATGAAATGATGTTACAAGAGTTATTATCGAGCAGATGATTGCAAGAGGTCCCCTGAGCTGACGGGTCCTTAGGATCGAGCTGTGAAGGCACCATAGAATTCCTGGGAACTGGCCCAACCAGTCAATCACAGGTGTCAAGTTGTCCCAGTGGCTCAAAAGAATTGAAGAGAGAGACCGATGAGAACACTTGAGGCCGTTTAAATAAATTCGGGGTCACAGGTTTTCTAGGCTGAAATGCCACAGGTAAAGGCAAGTAAAAATAGCCCAGGGGCAATGCCCTGATGGAGGAAAAAGGGCCAGTCCTGTTACAGTGGCTAACTGCATGGAGAATCCTTTCTGCCAAGTGTGGGCGGTTAAAATTAATAATTATGCAATCACCACCGATACTCTTTTTCAAGCCTCCTATCCAGGCCACCCTCCTGACCATGATGATGTGCCTTTCCATTCTAAGGCCCAAGGGTGTGTTGTTGTTAAGCCAATGAAGGACCTTATTCTTCAATTGATAAAAGTCCTCAGAAGTACCCAGCTTTAGGACTGGCACATTTCATAGAACCACTACTTATGGTGTTGCTTCCGGGGGAAGGTGGACAGAGTTTAAACCCTGGGGCAGTGTGTCCTGAGCACCAGAGGAAATAGTTAAAGCTTCCCCGTCTGCTGCCCTTGTGTGAATAGCTAACTCCCTACGGTGGCTGGGCTCTGGTCTAGTTAAAACCTGTGGGCACACCCTCGCCTGCAATCCACCTATAGAAGTTAAGGGTTGACTAATGCTTATAGGAGGGGCAGACAGGGGGATTGTATTCCCTGGGTACGAGGTTTGTACATTATACGCCTTACTTGTAACAGATGTAACAGATGTAACAGGAGCCGGAACAGTAAATACATCAGCTGCATCGCTGGTGCGAGAAACAAGGTTGAAGGTTTTGAGGAGTTGAGACATGTTTGAACATTCCCTCTCAATAAGGGACAGACTTTGCTTTATTGGCTCCAGTTTAAGGTCCAAACGATCAAGAAGAGAGCTCAGAGCAGCTTCAAGCATGGCTGCCAGGTCGTCTCTCGATATGCGGACTGCACCCTGGGTGTTGGACGTTGAAGTATAGACTTTGGGTCGTTTTGCCTTGACCCCGGGGGTGGAAAATTTGCGCTTAGCCCCGGGTACGACCCCACCATGTGACCATCCCTCCTGCACAGCTACTCGGGGGGCTTGACTTTGGGCTAGTGTCCTACTTCCTTGTATGGACCCCACGGTTGGCTTATCACTATCAGACTGCAGTAGGGGGTACGGGATAGCTACCGACTCAGCTCCCTCCATGGAGCCCTGCAACCAACCTGTGGGAGCACAGGCTGGTGAGTGTGGATAATTCGCCGGGGACCAGGAAAGTCGGCAGGTTACCAGTTCAATTTCTTTATCAATAACCCCCACCGCTCTTTGTAAAAAGCAGTCCATAGTATTTGTGATTGGAGCAGCGTGAGTCACCGCAGTAGTTTTGCGCTTCCCCATAGCTCCCAAAGTCTAGGGGGCAGATTTACAAGCCCCTTGCGCCACGTTTGCGTCACTTTTCCCATGTTAAAAGTGACGCAAAAGTGTCTCAAGGGGCTTGTAAATCTGCCCCTAGGTCTTTTGTAGGTGTAAATACCAGTTTCCGTGAATTCAAGCCACAGTCCTTTACTATCCTCTCCCTCAAGATCAGGTAACAGTTAACAAGTGAGGAGAAGCCAAGCTGAAGTAATTAATGTGGTGCCCCGAATGGGCTTACCTTGTTACGCTGGAGGCTGATGGGTCCAGGGGTGGATGGACCATATAATGGGCAGCTAAAGCTTGAATTGCCATCATCTGGGCCTCTGTGCGGCGACATCAGTGTAGTTACTGGATAGTATTTTAGAAACAAAAGGGATCCACCCTTGAATAGATATGTAACCGTGTTTTCCCAAACTTGGTGTGTCTCCTACAATGGTGGAAAGCACACAGCTTTGTTAAAATACCCCTCACACACCAAAAGGGCCCTTGGCGTCATGCTTCATCATAGGGGTCTTCCCGCCCCGCTGCAGGACGGGGCATGCTACAACCTATGACTACGCGGGAGCATTGGTTTTAGAACAAGACTATGGGCCGATTCCGATTCGGGCCGGAAATCTCTCCGACCGAGCCGGACCCGGAGAGATTTCTGACCGAATAGGACCCGTGCAGCCCGACCGAACGAGTACGATGCGCACGTATGCCATTGGACTCGAGTCGGTCGGACTCCCATTGAAGTCAATGGGAGCCTGTCGTACAACGCGTACGCGGGCTCCCATTGACTCAATGGGTGCGAGGCGGACAAGGGCGCCCCCTACAGCGTGTACGTGGCAAAGCGAATCGCGCCGTACACGCACAGGTAGGGGGGACCCATGGGTCCCCCCTGTGTGCGACTCGCGTGGCTATGCATACAGGGGGGTCCGACACGGACCCCCAAAGTACGGCTCCAACTGCTCTTTCGAGCCGGAGTGCGCGGCTCGGTCGGACTGCTTGCGGCGCGCATCGTACTTACCCGGACGGGGAACGTCTCCATTGCGCAGTGCGAGTCGAGTCCGAGCGAGTCGGTCGGTGCGGTTAGACCCGGGAACGAGTCGGTCGGAGCGGTCGGGACGCCCGGACGAGTCGGTCGCGATTTCGCATCGTACTCGCTCGCACAGACGCGCGTACGAATCGGTCGGGCAATAGGGCTCCGAATCGGATCCGGTTAAGCCGAATCCGATTCGGAGCCCTACCGGCCGAGATCGGAATCGGCCCCTATGTGTAGTGTAGGAAAGTGAGTGGAAGGGTCAGGAGTGAGTGAAAGAGTGAAAAGTGTATTAAAAAATACCTGGCTCTATGGAAAGAAAACTTTAATATTCCGATGAGCTGGTATTATTAAAAGTGGGGACTGAATTGGAGATACAATGCTGTAATGAGCTGTTTCTCCTATGTCTGTCAACATGTTTCGAAGCCCTCCCCTGGCTTCTTCATCAGGACCAAAGGAGCCCTTCTACACTCAAAACTGTAATGTAAATGAAAAGTAACAAAAGGTGTATGTACATGTAAATAATACTACGTGGTGGACATGTCAAAATAAACATGCACGGTATACAATACCTCAATAGGTATGCTACTTAATGTATATCTGGAAGAGAAAACACAGCATTAAAAACATAACACATGAATCATCCATCATGATTGTTGGTGACCTGTAAAAAAAGTGATAGATACTGTGATATAATACCATTATCACTATCAGTGATGATAAGCCCATGTAATGCATGCTGGTGGAGAAAAAGACAATACAAGGGACAGACACACACTTAACAGAAATCACACACTCTATGTCTCAAGGACCGCTGAACGCGTGTCCAAAGTGATAATTCCAAGGCTATAGTAGTTCGGTATAGCTGTAATTGCTTGGTGCCATTACAGAAAAAGAGCACATACTCTTTCTAAAAAGGAATGATACCCCATGAGCCTCTGAATGGGGTGGGAAGGAGTGTCTATAGTCAAACGCTGGATGTAAATGAGAAAAAGGAAAAGGTTTGTTATTCAGAAATGTCCTGCCAATCATGGCAGCGTCAGCGTTGCTCTGCGCCCTCTGGATTTAGATCGGCTATGCCGTACTCACAATGTCAAGATCACTGCCTCTCCTGGATACTACCTCCCCGCGGCTCCATGGAACGATTGGACCACGGGGGGAGCATCCTTAAGTATTGCGGATGATTGCCGAAAAAGCCGAAAAATGGTAATTGATTTGTCAAAGCAGCACTAGACCGCTAAAGTGCACTCGTACCCAGTGGAAAAAACGACTTCCGGTTACTAATGTGACCGGGGTTCGAAACTGCTGTGAGATTTTTATGGATCAACACCATCGATGTTCTAATATTGACGAGTATCTGCTCCTAAATAGAGGTAATGATAATCGAGCTATACAAAATGTTTACTGAGCACCCGGAGGTGCTCGCATCGCGTGTATCGCGGTGTCTTATGCCGGTCCCGCTCCTTAAAAAAACTAGACTGCTAACCTAGTTGTGAGAAGTTGGCCTGGTATATGCTGTCCACTAATTATAGTGGGCACCTTGCACCAGTCCAAACAACCCCTTATTGGAGATAGGTTAAAGACAACCTTATTGAAAGCTATCCTAGTGGTAGCTATGGAGAGCAGCCTTCAGGCTAAGTCTTGAAGGAATGTAAAGCAGCTTGTTTTACCAGTCTATAATCTCTTGAGTGACCAAATGAAAGAGCACCACACCAGGTATATATTCAAAATATATGTATTTATTGCTAAACACACCCCTCTAGTCTCTTTATGAGGCTAGAGTTCGAAGTACATAAGTTAGAAGTTATTTAAACACAGTAATAGCACAAATACACGTTTGGGCCCTAGGGCGTACTCAAACCATATACCAATAAAGTGGTATGCGAACCACGACTGAACTAGACACTAGGCCTAGAGCCTCTAGAAGTGCTTGGACCACAAGGAACCACCCAAGGTAGTGACACAGGGGACCCACGGGAGACGCGTGCAGTGTAAATACACAACCGCGATACGCCGTTGACTTCTATGGAGAAAGTCGTGATCGGGAAATTAGAGAAAAGGGACACTTTAAAGAGGACTTGGACCAAACCCTTTGAGATCTAGGACTTTGAAGAGTCTCTACCCACGGGAGCACTGGAGTACTCGTGTTACCTCACCCAGGGAAGCCGGGTGCATAGGTGCCTTTCGGGGTCGGGTTTCGTTGTCGATTCGAATGGCGATCTGCTGCAAAGTGCTGCTGGCGACCAAGAGAAAAGTGTCCGGGTGGATCCAAGAGTGGATCAGAGTTCTGAAGAACCTGAAAGCAGAGGGGACAGAGTCTGGGTCACTAGCCAGTGACCAGGAAGGCGATGGACAGATGCCCACCGATGTCGAGTGCTTCAGGTGCATTGACAGTCGTCTTGACTCCTCAGCCACGAGGTCCAGGAGGCGTTGTCGGCAACCAGGAGCAGGATTCGGGCTGGTACACGATGTCTGTCGAGTGCTGAGGTGTCGGCAACCGGATTGGACCCAACAAGCCTTGGCAACGGTAAGTCTCGGTGAAGATGTAGATCGTCGATGGTGCAGATCAGCAAGGTCTGGGGAACTCACCCAGCGAGGGTAAGTGAGGGCAGGCCTGGAGCAACCAGGATACCAAGTTAGAAAAGGATTGGCCTTCGTTAAGGGCTACTAGCCAACAGGATAGCGACCGCGAAGGAGCCTCGTGACGCCGCACGTGGATCTGGCTTACAGGACACTCGTGGAGTGGGGGCCAGTGATCTTCGGTGCAGGTGGTGCTGGAGGGTAGGGCTACTCGCAGCCCAAAGCACGACTTCTTGGGAGACCCAGAAGAGGATGCACTTGCAAATGTGCTTGGTGTCCAGGGGTCACGGTCTCAAGTCACCCACGATAGCCACGGGCCTCAGCTTTGCTGGGGACTCAGGGTAGCCTCAGGGAAGTCTGAGAATCTACATCTGGTGATGCGATGACTTTGGCGTCCGACGGGAGCTTCAGAAATGCGAACCGGACAGATGCTTCTTTGGTGCCTGCCAAGCAGGGGAGTCACTCCTTGACCCCAAGGGAGATTCTTCTGTCCTCTAATCGTGAGTAGAGCGTCGAAGGTCCAGGATTCAGTTTCAGAGTTTCGTCCAGGGATAATCTAAAGTCCTAAGGACTGGGTTCCTATCTTTATACTAAAGAAAGGGGTTGGACTACTCTGTGGCCCCACCTATGGGTGGGTCAGGGCAGAGGGGTGGCTACACCCCTTTCCCTTTGTCCAGTTCGCGCCAAAGCAGGGGCTGCAAGCCCCTGATCCGGTTTGAACTGGGGTATGCACAGGGACACCAAATGTGCCCCCAGTGCAGGACTTAAAAGCACCCGAAAGTGCTCCCGCCCAGCCCCAATACACATTATCCTGTCTGGGGAGGTGGTCACACCTCCCTGGGTCAGGAAACCTATTGTCCAGGCCTCCCCTGCCGGAGTTTCGTCCAGCAGCAGGAGGGCAGACTCGTGTCTGTGGCTGCAGCATCCATTTTGTGATGCCAGGGCTCTGGAAAGAAGTTACCGGACTAGTCAGAGTTAACATGTCTTTCCCTCTAGAAGGGTGGAATGCTACCCCTGCCGCCAGGATTGGCGGGGGGTAGTATTCCAAGATGTTTGACACCAAACACGACATGTTTAGGTGCAGCCATTCCAAAGTTAGCATTTTACCGCGAGGATATAATGCGCTTAAGAGTATATGGTCAGGCTGCACTACAAACAGCATCAGAGATGGTCTCCGAACGCTGCAGAGGGGCCCTGCTCATGCAGGGGCACCCTCTCACATAGGAACCATGCACTCTGCCTTTAGGATCGATAAGGCCTGCCTTAGGAGTGACTTATAGGTTTATATGTGTGTATGTATTTAGTGATATAGGTAACCTATATCACAGTAAGGGGTGCATGCACCACCTTACCCAGGCTGCAGTAGCAGACCTGTGGTGTCAGTTTGGATGGCCTTCCAGGGGTGGCATAATACATGCTGCAGCCCCTGGCAGGCCTCTGAGGTACCTATGCCCTTGGTACATAGTATACCATATACTAGGGACTTATAAGGGCACTCCAGATCCCAATCAGTGATGTGCCTAAGGCACATGGAAACCTTTTACAGAGAAAGCAGATAGACTGGGGCCCTGAATAGCAGGATCCCAGTCCAACTAAGTCATAAACCAGCAAAACACCATAAAAAAGTGGGGGCAACCATATAGTCAGATTCCACCTTCCTACATAACCCCCCCCCAAACGAAAGAGATAAGGCTAACCTTGGCCAGTTGAGCCAAATATAATATGGTCATATAAGGAAGCACCTGCACTAGCATGGTTGCCCCCTGTCTTATGGTCCACTAAGCAATCCCTCACCCTAAGGGTATGAGAGGGTCTCCACCATGGGGAATCACTACCTGTGGTGTGCTTAGGTAAAGTACAAGGCTGGTGAGGTGTCTGAGTAGGGAAGTGAGGCCCAAGGAATGTTGGCCTCAGCTTCCTCAGATCACTGGTCACCATGTATGCCTGTCTTTCCATGACTGAGTTGCACTTTGCTCTAAGGGTCCACCTTTGGCTGCCTACAGCTGGGGGTTGGGTCCCTTTGGATGGACTACTGGAGGGACATGGCAGGTTTGGAACCTTCTGGTCCCAGGTTTGCCCTTGCCTACCAGAGTCCTTCTGGGGAGGTCCCTACATAAAGGTATGGGGGATCCCTCAGTGTGTAGAGGAATTTGCACCTGGCTAGGGCTACTAGACTGGGTGCCCCTAATCTGCTGATGGGGGCTTCCTCTGGACAGGGGGCCCTGGGGGTCCACTGACCTCCCTGACCTCCGCAGCCCTGGGCTGACTGAGGCAGGGTAGAGAGGGGCAGGTTACCTGCTCCAGACTGGGTACCACCTTGGAAGGGTCCTCTGCCATCAGGGGTGTGGCCAGGCCAGGCCTGACTACCTCTGTGGCAGTTCCTTCACTAGGGGTAGGGTCAGTTCCCTGAGGAGGCTGACCCTTACCTACTGTCTGGGGGAAGAAGACTTTTCTTCAACCCTTGTGCTCTCTTTTGGGGGAGAGTGGGCCATTCTTTCAGGCTCCATCTCTCCAAATTCTTGGGCTGGGGCTGTGGCCATCACAGCCCCACTAACCTTTACAGGGACGCCCAACATCCTAAGATGGGTTTGGTGTTCAACTTCAGCCCAGGCTGAAATTTCCAAATCATTGCCCATCAGGCAATCTACAGGTAAGGTGGGGGACACTGCCACTCTCTTTGGGCCTGTGACCCCCTCCCAGCTGAGATTGACTATGGCCATGGGGTGGTCTGTTCTGACACCATCAATGTTGGTCACCTGGTACTTAAACTCAGGTAAAAACTGGTGAGGGGGACTAGTTTCCCTGCCACCATGGTGACACTAGCCCCTGTGTCCCTAAATGCCACAGCTTTCTGACCATTAATTATTGGCTCCAATCTGTACCTGCCCAACGCTGTGGGACCCATGGTAAAGGTGGCAAATCCTATACCACCATCAGAGTCAGAGGAGTCTGTTGAGGGGTCCCTGTCTAAACTAGGGCTCACCTCTGTTCCTCTTGCAAAAGCACCCAACTTTTTGGGTGCACTACTCCCAACTGGAGGATTACTACTGGTAGTACCAGGAGGGGTGGTAGTAGTTGTGGGAGGAACATTTTCTTTATTGCCAATCCTGGGGCAACTGGGATCAGTTTTCCAGTGCCCAGGCTTTTTACAGACATGGCAATATGGTTTCTTTTCAGGAGAGGAAGGAGTTTGGGACCCACCCCCAGAAGAGGAATTTTGGGGCCCTGTAGGGGAATTATCCTTAGATTTATCCCCACCTTTCTCTTGGGACTTAGTAGAATCTTTCTTCTGGTCACCACCCTGATTTCTAGTTTTTACTCTGGTTCTGACCCATTTGTCTGCCTTCTTTCCCAATTCTTGGGGAGAGGTCAGATCAGAGTCCACCAGATACTGGTGCAAAAGCTGGTTTTGACAATTATTAAGGATCTGCTCCCTCATAATCAAATTGTACAATCCTAAAAAGTCATGCACTTTGTTACCATGTATCCAACCTTCCAGAGCCTTTGTAGCACAATCTACAAAATCAACCCAGTCTTGAGTCTGAGCTTTTGGGTGTCTCTGAACTTCAACCTATACTGTTCAGTGGTTAGGCCAAACCCATCTATCAGAGCACTCTTCAAGACTGTGTAATTGTCAGCATCCTCTTCTCTTACAGTGAGGAGCTTGTCTCTACCTTTGTCTGCAAAGGAGAGCCACAAGATTGCTGCCCACTGCCTCTGGGGGACCTTCTGAACTTTACAGGCCCTCTCCAGTGCAGTTATCCATTTGTGGATGTCATCCCCACTCTGGTAGGGAGGGACAATCTTGTTTAGGTTTCTATGGTCATAAGACCTTTCCCTATCTCTAGGGATATTGTTGCCACCATGGGACTCTAGTCCCAACTTTCTTCTCTCCCTAAGGAGATCTAGGGATTCCCTATCTAAAGCCAATTGCTTCTTTCTGATTTCCAGCTGAGTTTCCTCATACTGGACCAGTCTGTTTCTCCTCTCATGAGAGGATTCCCTCTTGTGAGAGGAGATAGAGCTCCCTATTGAAGTGCCAGAGTGGTTAGACTCCTGAGAAGAAGATCTAGACCTTCTGGGCACACTCACAATCCTTCCTGGGGGGGCAAAGGGGGCATCATTCTGATCCTCCTCTTCCTCCTCCTCAGGAGGGGTTGGATTATCCAGGTCAGGGCCATTGTCGCCCTCCTGGCCAGTTTCAGAGGGGGGGCTGGGGGTACTAGTACCCCTGGTCCCTGCCTCTTCTTCTGCCCCACCCTCAGCTCCTACCCCTTCAGTCCCCAAGGGCTTACTAAGGTCATAAGCCACCAACAACTCCTTGAGGTGTTGGGTGGTGGGGCTTTGGCCTGTCCTTATTTTTCTCAAGTTGCATAAAGCTCTCAATTCCAAGAATGGGAGTGTATCATACTTGGAGGGTGGAAGCTCAGTGGCTTCCTGCAAGGATTCTTTAGATCCTACCCTTAAAGACATTACTAGTGTGGTGTGGTGTATGCACTACCTACTCTAGTGTGGCCTACTAAACTCTCTTGAGTTGTAGAAAGGGTTGTGCTATCCCTTAACACACAACTCTAAGTTCAGTAGAACTTACTGTATTCTAAGC
The DNA here is from genome assembly GCA_963921515.1 of Calotriton arnoldi. Taxonomy (NCBI): domain Eukaryota; kingdom Metazoa; phylum Chordata; class Amphibia; order Caudata; family Salamandridae; genus Calotriton; species Calotriton arnoldi. The sequence continues at coordinate 158,450 of CAWUFW010017561.1, forward strand.
TTAAATTATATGTACCTTATAATATTAATATATATGTATATAATGTATATAATGTATATAATATTAATATATGTACCTTTAGTGGTTTTCAGTTGATCAATTCAATTGAGATTATCTGGTAAAACAATAGCAAGCTGGAATCCCACCGCTGCCACCAATGTGAGAAGTTGGCCTGGTATATGCTGTCCACTAATTATAGTGGGCACCTTGCACCAGTCCAAACAACCCCTTATTGGAGATAGGTTAAAGACAACCTTATTGAAAGCTATCCTAGTGGTAGCTATGGAGAGCAGCCTTCAGGCTAAGTCTTGAAGGAATGTAAAGCAGCTTGTTTTACCAGTCTATAATCTCTTGAGTGACCAAATGAAAGAGCACCACACCAGGTATATATTCAAAATATATGTATTTATTGCTAAACACACCCCTCTAGTCTCTTTATGAGGCTAGAGTTCGAAGTACATAAGTTAGAAGTTATTTAAACACAGTAATAGCACAAATACACGTTTGGGCCCTAGGGGCGTACTCAAACCATATACCAATAAAGTGGTATGCGAACCACGACTGAACTAGACACTAGGCCTAGAGCCTCTAGAAGTGCTTGGACCACAAGGAACCACCCAAGGTAGTGACACAGGGGACCCACAGGAGACGCATGCAGTGTAAATACACAACCGCAATACGCCGTTGACTTCTATGGAGAAAGTCGTGATCGGGAAATTAGAGAAAAGGGACACTTTAAAGAGGACTTGGACCAAACCCTTTGAGATCTAGGACTTTGAAGAGTCTCTACCCACGGGAGCACCGGAGTACTTGTGTTACCTCACCCAGGGAAGCCGGGTGCATAGGTGCCTTTCGGGGTCGGGTTTCGTCGTCGATTCGAATGGCGATCTGCTGCAAAGTGCTGCTGGCGACCAAGAGAAAAGTGTCCGGGTGGATCCAAGAGTGGATCGGAGTTCTGAAGAACCTGAGAGCAGAGGGGACAGAGTCTGGGTCACTAGCCAGTGACCAGGAAGGCGATGGACAGATGCCCACCGATGTCGAGTGCTTCAGGTGCATTGACATTCATCTTGACTCTTCAGCCACGAGGTCCAGGAGGCGTTGTTGGCAACCAGGAGCAGGATTCGGGCTGGTACACAATGTTTGTCGAGTGCTGAGGTGTCGGCGACCGGATTGGACCCAACAAGCCTTGGCAACGGCAAGTCTTGGTGAAGATATAGATCGTCGATGGTGCAGACCAGCAAGGTCTGGGGAACTCACCCAGCAAGGGTAAGTGAGGGCAGGCCTGGAGCAACCAGGATGCCAAGTTAGAAAAGGATTGGCCTTCGTTAAGGGCTACTAGCCAACGGGCTAGTGACCGCGAAGGAGCCTTGTGATGCCGCACGTGTATCTGGCTTACAGGACACTTGTGGAGTGGGGGCCAGTGATCTTCGGTGCAGGTGGTGCTGGAGGCTAGGGCTACTCGGAGCCCAAAGTACGACTTCTTGGGACACCCAGAAGAGGATGCACTTGCAAATGTGCTCGGTGTCCAGGGGTCACGGTCTCAAGTCACCCACGATAGCCACGGGCTTCAGCTTTGCTGGGGACTCAGGGTAGCCTCGGGAAGTCTGAGAATCCACCTCTGGTGATGCGATGACTTCGGCGTCCAACGGGAGCTTCAGAAATGCGAACCGGACAGATGCTTCTTTGGTGCCTGCCAAGCAGGGGAGTCACTCCTTGACCCCAAGGGAGATTCTTCTGTCCTCTAATCGTGAGTAGAGCGTCGAAGGTCCAGGATTCAGTTTCAGAGTTTTGTCCAGGGATAATCTAAAGTCCTAAGGACTGGGTTCCTATCTTTATACTAAAGAAAGGGGTTGGACTACTCTGTGGCCCCACCTATGGGTGGGTCAGGGCAGAGGGGTGGCTACACCCCTTTCCCTTTGTCCAGTTCGCGCCAAAGCAGGGGCTGCAAGCCCCTGATCCGGTTTGAACTGGGGTATGCACAGGGACACCAAATGTGCCCCCAGTGCAGGACTTAAAAGCACCCGAAAGTGCTCCCGCCCAGCCCCAATACACATTATCCTGTCTGGGGAGGTGGTCACACCTCCCTGGGTCAGGAAACCTATTGTCCAGGCCTCCCCTGCCGGAGTTTCGTCCAGCAGCAGGAGGCCAGACTCGTGTCTGTGGCAGCAGCATCCATTTTGTGATGCCAGGGCTCTGGAAAGAAGTTACCGGACTAGTCAGAGTTAACATGTCTTTCCCTCTAGAAGGGTGGAATGCCCCCACCGCCAGGATTGGTGGGGGGGTAGTATTCCAAGATGTTTGACACCAAACACGACATGTTTAGGTGCAGCTATTCCAAAGTTAGCATTTTACCGCAAGGATATAATGCGCTTAAGAGTATATGGTCAGGCTGAACTACAAACAGCATCAGAGATGGTCTCCGAACGCTGCAGAGGGGCCCTGCTCATGCAGGGGCACCCTCTCACATAGGAACCATGCACTCTGCCTTTAGGATCGATAAGGCCTGCCTTAGGAGTGACTTATAGGTTTATATGTGTGTATGTATTTAGTGATATAGGTAACCTATATCACAGTAAGGGGTGCATGCACCACCTTACCCAGGCTGCAGTAGCAGACCTGTGGTGTCAGTTTGGATGGCTTTCCAGGGGTGGCATAATACATGCTGCAGCCCCTGGCAGGCCTCTGAGGTACCTATGCCCTTGGTACATAGTATACCATATACTAGGGACTTATAAGGGCACTCCAGATCCCAATCAGTGATGTGCCTAAGGCACATGGAAACCTTTTTACAGAGAAAGCAGATAGACTGGGGCCCTGAATAACAGGATCCCAGTCCAACTAAGTCATAAACCAGCAAAACACCATAAAAAAGTGGGGGCAACCATATAGTCAGATTCCACCTTCCTACACTAGTCTTAGTTAGAAAAAAGCTATTCCAGGTGAATGACATGATCGGAAAAGTCGGGGGAACGAGGATTACGTAACCCAAAGGTGGAATCTAATCAATCCATCGTTAGAAACGGAGAAAAAGCATTCCTGGAGAGAAAATGTGTCTCAATTAATTACGCTCAAAGGCGAAATCGTACACACAAAATATACTAATTTAAAAAGGGGGGGATCCAAAGGGTATGGAACCTGGTTATAAAATAGGTACGCCGTCAAAGAAGTACCAGGAATCGGATTTACGCCTCATCTTTGTTAAAAGGTGTGAATAATAGGCGTAGAGGGATGAGTGTAGAAAAACATGAAATTACATGAAAATTATTAACACCGACGAAATACGGGGGTTGATTATGGACCCTGGATGGATTTGGTCCTTGTGACAGATCTTGTTGTTCAGTTTCATGTCATGGTCAGCCGTCTCACCAAGCTGATGTTAATATATATGTACTAGAAAGTGGTGATCTCTTAGTGTTCGAGGGTAAACAACGTAGGGACTTCGATACGAATCAAGTACATTGCCCCCATGGTATATCATCGTTCAATCCCTCGACATGTGTTCCCAAATGGAACACCCATCGTTGTTCTGTTTGAAAAAGGCCCCTCTCACTGTTTATTTGTTCAATTATTGTCCATTGTAGGTCGTCCACAGTGTGTTGGTTCATCATATAGTGGGTTGCCATTTTGGTAGTACTCTTCTTGCAACGCACATTGCTCCTGTGTTCCCCGATGCGGGTCTTTACTGGTCTTGTCGTCATACCGATGTATTCCAAACCGCAGGGGCAGGTGATCATATACACTACATTTTTGCTGTTGCAATTGGTGAACTTCCTCTGTTCCCACTCTGTGCCATTCCTGAATTTAATGTGTCTGCTTTTCTTCGTCAGGTTGCAAGTACTGCAGTTACCACAGGGGTGGTCGTCCTGCACAGGTGGTAGAAGTACACTCTCAGTAGTCCCTGTTGTTTCAGGTTGTGGTCTCGTATGGACTAGCATGTCCTTCAGATTCCTACCCCTTTTGTATGCAAACTTGGGTTTCTGGAGCTCAAGATTGCAACATGTGAGGAGTCTCCAGTGTTTATTTATAATCTTAGATACCTGGTTGGAGTTGGTATTAAACGTGTCCCACATATTGGTATTTCTTCCCGTTCTTTTGGAATTTTGTCCTCCAGTAGGGCATCCCTGTGATTGTTACTGGCCCTTTTCATATCTTTGTTAATGATCACCGTGGGATAATTACGTTTCCTTAGTTTGACTTGTAGGTCAGCGGCTTGTGTTTTGAAATCCATAAGTTCTGTACAATTCCTCCGGAGACGGAGGAATTGTCCACAAGGAAGGATGTCTCGGAGGTGGCGGGGATGGAAACTGTTATACAGCAGTAAACAGTTCTTAGCTGTAGCCGTGAAATGGGTCCGCCTCCTCTGACGGGCGCAGACGGGCCCACCCTTGGCCCGGGCTTTGCCCAGGCGCAGCCTGGGCACGCCCGTGCACGTCCCACGCTGCGGAAGCCCTCAGTGATTTTGAAGCGCCTCCTGTCGCGAAGGGTGACGTCAGCAGCAGCCGCGCTGCAGAGAGTGCTGGTGCTGGTAGTCCTGGCCCCCCCGGTCTCAGCAGGAAGGAGATGCGGCAGGTCAGATGGGCGTCCCGCGCTGTGGGAGCCCTCAGTGATTTTTGAAGCGCCTCCTGGCACGAAGGGTGATGTCAGCAGCAGCCGCGCCGCAGAGAGTGCTGGTGCCGGTAGTCCTGGCCCCCCTGGTCTCAGCAGGGAGCAGATGCGGCAGGTCAGACGGGCGTCTTGCGCTGCGGGAGCCCTCAGTGATTTTTGAAGTGCCTCCTGGCGCGAAGGGAGACATCAGCAGCAGCAGCGCCGCAAAGAGTGCTGGTGCCGGTAGTCCTGGCCCCCCCGGTCTCAGCAGGGAGCACGGCAGGTCAGACGGGTGTCCTGCGCTGCGGGAGCCCTCAGTGATTTTTGAAGCACCTCCTGGCGCGAAGGGTGACGTCAGCAGCAGCCGCGCCGCAGGGAGTGCTGGTGCCGGTAGTCCTGGCCCCCCGGTCTCAGCAGGGAGCAGATGCGGCAGGTCAGACGGGCGTCCCGTACTAGTATTATTAAAAATAGGTTTTTGAACTCCCGTGTGGATTCGCGGCTCCACTGCAGTGGAGTTGCGACTTCAGAAAATTACAGAAGCACTTTGGGCACCATTTGAAGACAGTTAGAAAGGGTTAATATGTCTAACCAATAGAAATGTGTTTTACAATTTGAAATAATGATGGAAGCAATGCGATTTGATACTTACATTTATTTGAGTGCAAAAAGAGAGGGAAAGTTTGCCATTTCTGGTTTCACCTTTCTGAGAGAGGTGCATTACATTTCTTGTGTGGAAAAGAAAATCTGTTAAGAGGTTCTGATATTTGGTATTCTGCAATACTACGTCAAATGTGAGTAACCAATTTGTAAGGTGTATTATATATTATTCAGCACTGCTTTATTGTTGCTAGTGATATTTTTACTTTAAAAAAAAACAAAAATCCAAGTGTTGAAATTGTAAGACAAATGTGATGTATGGAATATGTTATTAAATGTACAGCGCTCTATTGTACTTTGTATTATTGTAATGGAAAGAGTTTTGAAATAGTCTGTAGATAGTAGAAGGATTAGTGTTGGCTTTCTGAAATTATCCAGACAGTACTCTTGTACTGAACTTTTCACTGAGGCACTACTCATCTAGTCATGCATTCTCTCAGGCACTACCCACTACCCATCTATTTGTATGTTTCTTTGATATATGATGCCACTTTTAAAAGGTACAGACATATGCATGCGAGCTTTCTGGAACATTGTGAGACTTTTAACAGATAGATTGAAAAGGTTGCTGCTTTGTATTTGCTTAGGTCCAACACTCTGAGTAGTTACTGAATAGTGAAGCTGCAGTCCAAAACTGAGGTTTAAGACATCTTGGCAGAGGGATTAGTGATTAGCTTAGCTTATATTGGTCTGTGGAGATGTATACTTCAAATATGCCGCATAATTTTAGGTGTCTTTTTAAAATGGGAAGTGCACTCTTTTAAGTTTAATGATTTTTTTAGTCTTATGACTGAAGTATGTGTCTGTGTGCACATGTAGTCTCTCACATGTTATGACTAAATATAAGATAGAGGTATAAACCTCTGGTACACGTGTATTTGTATGTTTCTTTTACATATAATGCCACTAGGAAAAGGCACAGATACATGCATGTTATGTAATCCTTCAGACATTAACCATAGATTTGTGCAGTGATATAGGCACTACTATCCCACTGAAAGATTCAGTCAGGCACTACCCATGCTCTCATCTACTCACTCAGGTACTACTGATGCACTGATAGAATGTCCCAAGCATTACTCTTACATTCATATTTTCTCTCAGGTGCTTCCCATATACCCATACAATCATCCAGTTACTACCACTGCAGTCATAGAATCATTCAGGTAGTACCTATGCACGTTTTTATTCTTTCAAGCACTAATCATACACTCTTGTCTTCAACCATGCGTTAGCCTTGCACTCATGGTTTGTCTAAGGTATTTCCCCTGCACTGATCTAATCACCCATTCAGTACTGCTGCTCTCATGCAATCACCCAGGCAGTACTCTTGCACTGAACTATTCACTCAGGCGCTACCCATCTAGACATCTATTTTCTCAAGCTCTGCCCACTACCCATCTATTTGCATGTTTCTTCGATATATGATGGCACTTTTAAAAGGTACAGACACATGCATGCATACTCTCTGGAATATGGTGAGACTTTTAACAGACACATTGAAAAACTTGGTGCTTTGTATTTGGCTAGGCCCAAGACTCTGAGTAGTTGGTGAATAGTGAAGGTGCAGCCCAAAAGTGAGGTTTAAAATATGTTGGCAGAGGTATTAGTGATTAGGTTACCTTGTATAGGTCTATGGAGATGTACACTTCAAGTATGCTGCATAATTTTAAGTGTCTCTTTAAAATGAGAAGTGTAGTCTGTCAAGTTTAAGGGAGTTTTTAGTCTTATGACTGAGGTATGTGTCTGCGTGCTCATGTATTCTATCATGTGTTATGTTAAAGAGATGGTAGAGGTGTAAAACTCTGGTACACATGTATCTGTATGTTTCTTTTACATATGATGGAACTAGGAAAAGGCGCAGATACATGCATGCTATGTAATCCCTCAGATATTGACCTTAGATTTGTGAAATCATGCAGGCACTACTATCCCACTCAAAGATTCAGTCAGGCAGTACTGATGCTCTCATCAACTCTATGTGGTACTACTGATGCACTGATAGAATGTCCCAAGCATTATCCTTACACTCTTATTTTCTCTCAGGTGCTTCCTATACAGTCATACACTCATCTAGTTGCTACCACTGCTGTCATAGAATCACTCAGGATGTACCCATGCAGTTTTTTATTCTTTCAAGCAATACACGTGCACTCATGTCTTCAACCATGTGTTAGCCTTGCACTCATGGTTTGTCTAAGGTATTTCCCCTGCACTGATCTAATCACCCATTTAGTACTGTTGCTCTCATGCAATCACCCAGGCAATACTCTTGCACTGAACTATTCACTCAGGCGCTACCCATCTAGTCATCTATTTTCTCAAGCACTGCCCACTACCCATCTATTTGCATGTTTCTCCGATATATGATGGCACTTTTAAAAGGTACAGACACATGCATGCATGCTTTCTGGAATATTGTGAGTCTTTTAACAGACACATTGAAAACTTGCTGCTTTGTGTTTGGGAGGCCCAACACTCTGAGTAGTTGCTGAATAGTGAAGCTACAGCCCAAAAGAGAGGTTTAAAACTTGTTGATAGAAGGATTAGTGATTAGGTTAGTTCGTATTGGTCTATGAAAATGCATACTTCAAATATGCCGCATAATTTTAGGTGTCTCTTTAAAATGGAAAGTGGAGTCTGTCAAGGTTAAGCGACTTTGTAGTCTTATGACTCAAGTATGTGTCAGCTTGCAGATATTTTCTCACACGTGTTATTTCTATAGAGATGGTAGAGATATAAAACACTGATATATATGTATTTGTATGTTTTTTTTACATATGATGCCACTAGGAAAAGGTAGATAGATATACATGCTAGTTTTTAAGAATATAGTGAGAATTACATCTATATACTCAAGCAATAGGTGTGCACTGATGAAAAGAGGCTCATATCTCTCTTTGACTCATGAATTCACTTAGGCATTCTTATTCAGTTATGCAATCAAGGAGGCAGTACTTATAGACAGTTTTAATCACTTAGACATTAACCATATATTCATATAATCACCTAGATGCTACTATTCCATTCAAACATTTATTTAGCCAGTGCCTATGCACTCATATCTTCACTCAGACACTACTGATACACTTATGCAATGGTCCAAGCATTACCGTAATACTGATACTATCTCAGAGGTATTTTCCATACATTCATAAATGTATCCAGGTAGTACCTCTGCAGTGAAAGAATCATCACACAGACAGTATGCGTACACTCATGCATTATCTCAACCTCTACCCATACACTCATGCAATAAACCATGATTTAGGCTTGTACTCATAGTTTCTCTCAGGTACTTTTCATGCATTGATGCAATCACCCAGGCAGTATTGGTGCACTCATTGAGTTATCGAGGCACTACTCTAGCACTGAACTATTGACTTAGGCAGTAGCCATTTAGTGATACATTTTGTTAGGCACTACATATGAATTCATCCAATGATCCTACTATTACTCTTACATTCATCCTTTTACTCAGGTACTACCATACAGTCATACAGTTAAGGAGAAACTACCTATACACATACTACTCCTCTTCCCTCTTTCAGCATCTCTCTAGCCTCTTTGTTCACTTCTCTTGCTTGTTTCTGCACCTCTCTTGCTCTTTCTGTACCTCTGTTGCCTCTTTCTGCCCCTCACTTGTTTCTTTCTGCACTCCTCTTGGCTCTTTCTACACCCCTCTTTCTGTACATCTCTTGCCTCTTTCTGCACCCCTCTTCTGTCTTTCTGTACCTCAGTTGCCTGTTTCTGCAATTTTCTTGCCTCTTTCTGCAGTTCTCTTGCCTCTTTCTCCATTTCTGTTGTTTCTTTCTGGACTTCTCTTGCCTCTTTCTGTACCCTTGTTCACTTTTTTTTGCACCTCTTTTGCTTCTTTCTGCACCCCTGTTCCCTCTTTCTGCACCTCTTTTGCCTGTTTCTGCAACTCTCTTGCATCCTTCTGTACTTTTCTTGCTTCTTTCTGCACCTCTGATGCTTCTTTCAGCACATCTCTTTCCTCTTTCTGCACCACTGTTGTCTCAGTGTGCATGTCTGTTGCTTCTTTCTGCACTACTCTTGCTTCTTTCTACACCTCACTTGCTTCTTTCTGCACCCCTCTTGTCTCTTTTGCACACATCTTGCCTGTTTCTGCACCCCTCTTCCCTGTTTCTGCACCTTTCTTCCCTCTTTCTACATCCCTGTTACCTCTTTCTGGATCTCTCTTGCCTCTTTCTTTACTTGTTTTGCCTTTTTCTGGCATCTCTTGCTTCTTTCTGCACTTTTCTTGTTTCTTTGTGCGCTTCTTTGCCTTTTTCTGCACTTCTCTTGCCTGTTTCTTCATTTCTCTTGCTTGTTTCTGAACTTCTCTTGCCTCTTTCTGCAAGCATGTTGCCTCTTTCTGTATCTCAGTTGCTTCTTTCTGTACTTCTCTTGCTTCTTTCTGCTCCTCTCTTGCTTCTTTTTGTATCCCTGTTGCCTCTTTCTGCACTCGTCTTCCCTGTTTGTGCACCTCTCTTGTCTGTTTGTGCACCTCTGTTGTCTTTTTCTGTATCTCTTAGCTTCTTTGTGCACTTCTTTTGCCTTTTTCTGCACCTCTGTTGCTTCTTTCTGCACTTCTCTTCCTTCTTTCTGCACATGTCTTATTTCTTTTTCAACTCATTTTGTCTCTTTCGTCACCCCTTTTATTTGTTTGTGTACCTTACTTGCGTTTTTCTACAACTTTTTGCTCTTTCTGCACTTCTTTTGCCTCTTTCTGCACCTGTCTTGCCTCTTTCTGTACATCTGTTGCTTCTTTCTGCATTTCTTAAATTTTTCAGTAGCTGTGTTGTTTGAGTATTTCATTTTGCTGTTTGTAAACCTTTTGTTTTTTTCCTTTCTCCTTTTGGCTGTGTGACCACCTATTCTTGTGTATTTGCAGATGTTTTGCTCGTTTTTATACTTTTCTCTTCTTATGAGTTATAAATGCAATAGAAATTTAATTGTAATTTTGTGCTTAGTTGTTATTTTCAAAATTGAAATGTTATTAATTTTGAAATTTTAATTAATGTACCAAAATAATTACACTATTATTTGTTTTTTAGGAAGATATTTTAATTGGATTACAAATAAAAGATGGCAAGAAAACATGAAAAGAGAAGAGAACAAAGGAAACAGAAGTACTTAATGAAAACTAAAACGAGTGGAGTAGAAAAACACCAAGAGGATGCTGAGGATTAAGTGGCTTCAGGTAAGAGAACTAAACAATTTATTAAAAAAGTTGTGGAGAGATTGAACGATCAAAATACTAACCAAAGGAGGAAAGAAATGTTTTGAACAAAGGAGAAGCAAATAAAGAAACACAATGGAAGAGAAGTGCATGTGACAAAAAGACAGAAACAATTTAAGGACATACGTGTATGTATGTTTCGTAATAGAGTAATTCAAAATGTATTAAAAGATTGTAAAAAGTATAAAAAAAGATCTGCAGCATATAAGAAGGAGCAACAGATTGAAAGTGTAGTAGATACTGCTTTTGAATTGAAACGGAAATTATTTATATTGGTATTGAAGAGAATGAAAACATTGAATAAAACAATGCACATTATGAAGGAGAAAAGAAAAAGACAGGTTAATAGAAGTAACTTTTGCAAAACTGAGAAAACAAAAGAGATGGAAAATTCGGCAAGAGTTAGTAGATGTCACCAAACTTCAAAAGGCTACATTATATCTTGTACAGAACAATATTTATTATAAAACTGTAAATGTGGAAGAACAGGAAATATGTTTAAAAGAAGATACAGAAATTTCAACTGGCCAAATAGAAAAAGAGGACAAGTCTAGGAGTGAAGAGATTTACGAACATTACAGTATTCATCGACTACATTCAAAAGAAGTGATTGGAAACACTATTGAATTATTTCAAATGAAGAAAGCAAAAGGAAATCCCATGGGTGTATGGGAAAAAAGTTTAGAAGCTCGTTGTTTTCCACAGCTGTTCCCCACTGGAGAAGGTGGACGATATGATGAATGAGCAGTACAGATTCCAGCTTCAGAATACTGGACGACAAGATTGTACTCAGAAGATTCAAGATTTTGACAATGCATTCCATATATAGTTCATCTTCTATTTGAAAGTGACTTGTCTGGACTTTCATATGCAGTGAACCACATATTAAAAACAGGAGTTCATCTTACACATGTTTTTGCAAAGGAATTTTTGGACAAAGTTCAACAAAGAGACGATCATTTGAAATCTCAGTTAATTAATTTGATGGCGTGTCAACGTGGTACTAATGAGTATTGGTATTATCGTCACAGCGAACTTAAATGTATGTTAAGAAACTTAGGTACTCGTACATGGTTTCTAACACTTAGCTGTGATGAATATGCTTGGGGCGATTTACTTGAATTTCTTCGACAAGCAAATTCAAATGTAAACGATATTGAATTGAAGACAGCTGGAGAATTATGTTACCTTGGATCCTGTGAATGTGTGCAGATATTTTAATCATAGGTTTCAAGCTATGATGTCTTTTATCTGCAATAAAAATAATCCACCTCTCGGAGAAGTTACTGATTTCTTTTGGAGAAAGGAGTACCAAGCCAGAGGTGCTTCTCATATACACATGCTAGTATGGATCAAGAATGCACCTAAATTTGGAACCGATTCTAATGAAACAGTTTTGTCTTTCTTCGAAGAGTATGTTACCTGTGCCATTCCAAAAAAAGGAGAACAGAGCTTAAGAGAACAAGTTTTACGTTTTCAAAGTCATCGATGTTGAAAATATTGTCGACGAAAATACAAGTCAAAGGGAAAATTTTATACAAAATGTCGTTTTGGATTCCCACGTCTAGTAATTTCAAAAGGAAGAGTCAATAGTTTTATGTCAGCAGTAAGACATACTATAACACAAAAATCTCCGAAGAATACATACAGCATAAAAAGAACTGAAGATTCAAAGTATATTAATGACTACAATCCAGTGATTTTGACAATGTGGAATGCAAACATGGATATCTAGTATGTTGCAGATAATTCAGTTGCTGTTGCTCGCTACGTTACATCATATATAACCAAATCTGAAAAGACAGAGTTGAAGGAAAAGTGGGAAACAATTTCACAAGAGAAGAGTCTTAGTAACAAATTGTACAGCTTTAGTTTGAAAATGCTTTCCCATCGAGAGATCGGATCCTATGAATGTTCGGATTGGTTGAACTCTGCGAGTTTATATTCAAAGTCAAGAGGAATCATTTGGGTAAGTCTAGGTCTTGCGGCTACACGAAATAGAGATTTGAAATCTCTACAAGAAATTGAATACTAAGCATTGAATGAACCAGAAAGTACAGATATTGTTAAAACTAATATGTTGGATAAGTACTATTCCAAAAGGAGTCCACATCTGGAAAACGTATGTCTCTATGAAGTACTGCAACATTACAGCTTTAAGAGAAATGTTACTGAAAATATAAATGAAGAAAAATATGCAGTAATTGGATGTGATGGATGTTTGGTAAAACATGCCAAAGGAAATCTTATTACCCACAGAAAACTGACTTGTGAAACTCCAGATAAAAGGGAATCTTTCTATTTAGCACTCCTGCAACTCTTCAAGCCATGGCGTAGTGAAATGGAATTACTTGGAGATTTTGACTGTTATGAAGATTCTTTTAATGGATATAAAGATAACATTCAATGAACAATTTTCCCTACTTATCTACAAATGTTAAATGAAGAGATTGAACAAGAAACTACTATTGCAGCTGAAATAGCTAGAGATAGTTTTCAAGATAGTCAAAGTTGTGCTCCAGTAAGTCAAGATCCACAAGGACAACCAATTATTGAAAATGAAGCAGCAATAGCCATGAATGAAGTAGAAATTACAATGCAACAAGCACAACAGGATATTATTGATTTGAGAAACTTGGAAGAAGAACTAAATATTGAACAAAAAGAAATATATCAGCAAGTGACACAACAGATACAGCATGGTTTGTTACATGAAAAAAAAGAATGCCAATGCACATCATTTAAACCTATTCAAATGTACATCAGTGGTCAAGCTGGAACAGGAAAAAGTTTCTTAATGAAAGTTTTCACCAGTTATCTACACAAAACTACTGGATGCCATTTATCTTGTGTTGTAACAGCTCCAATTGGATTAGCAGCACACAACATTAAAGGGATTACTTTACATCGATTACTCATGCTACCAGTTGAACATGAAAATAAATTGGAATATCACACGCTATCTGGAGAAGATTGTTATGAAGTCTCAAGAGTAATGAAGAAAATGAAACTACCAATCATTGATGAGGTGAGCATGGTCTCAAACTTAATGCTTGTTTTTGTACATTTAAGAAAGCAACAGATTTTAAAAACAGATTATGATGTTCTATTTGGAGGAAAACATTTAATTGTATTCTGCGATCTACAACAACTTACTTCCTGTGAAAGGACAACCAGTTTTTAAAACACTTGTCCAGGAAGGCACTAGGAAATCTTTGGGAAGTTTTGGAAATGTGAACATTTGGTCTCATTTTGAATATAAAGAACTTATTAAGAATATGCGACAAGCAAGTGATGTACATTATGGAAACATTCTTCAAGGTATAAGAATTGGTGTTTTGACAAAACATGGTAAAGAAGCTTTACAAAGTTGGCTACTAACCAAGTTGTTTCCAAATGAAAACATAGCACCTGAAATAATGTTCAAAGAATTGGAGAAAAGAAGTCTATAATTTGCCTAATGCCAACACTGCAAGAGTGTTCTACATTCAATCAAGAACTTTTGAAATTGGAAAAACAACCAATAGTGAAAATGGAAGCTATTGATAAAATGGAACACAAAGGAGTTACTATTCTTCTCTCAGAGAATTTACAGTCAAAATTGGATTCGTTGGAAAAATCTGTGTCGAAGACTGCAGGTTTAGACAAGACTTTATATGTATGTGTAAACTGTCAGGTAATTTTACGGTGTAATTTGAATGTAGAAGAAGATTTAGTAAATGGAGCAATGGGAAAAGTTGTTCATTTTGTAAATTTTCAGAACAGAGATGGAATTGAATTTTTGAAGATTAAATTTGATCAGATTGAAGAAGTAAAACAGATTGGACGTTGTGCTGTTCGTTTTTTGCTTGTAAAAGACTTGTATGTTTGCAGAAAACAGTTTCCTCTCTCTATAGCATATGCAGTAACCATTCATAAATCTCAAGGTTTAAGTGTAGACAGTGCTTTGGTAAATATTGATAGTACAGTGTTTAAAGAGTTTATAGCATACGTTGCATTGTCTCGAGTAGGAACATTATTTGGTTTGTATTTGATTGATTTTGATGAGAAAAAGATTAGTGCTGATGTAAATTGTGCAAAAGAGTACAATCGGTAAGAAGACTTTATGCTCCTAACTTAGATGAATATCCCGTATATGAGAAACGTGTAGTGTGTCCAAAATGAAAATATGACAAATATTCTACTGAGATTCAAAAAAAGAAAACAATTCAAGAGAATGATGAAACTGCAAAGAAAATGAAAATGGACACTGTTGATGACATTGTAGGATACCAGTTAGAAAATAGTTCAGGTATCAACTGCTATGCTAATGTAATTGTGAATGTTGTCTTTTATCTAGAGGATCTTCATCATGAAATTATGGAAAATCGAGAAAAAAGATTCTGTTCTTTACTGCATTATATGTTTCAAAAGTTGGTAACTGATAGAACTAAAATCCATACTGCTTCTGGCATTCGGCATCTTTTGGGTATATGTACTGGTTCATTGAAATTTGCATTGAATATATAAGATGCACAGGAATTTCTTATGTTTATGCTTGGAGTTTGGAAGATGAAGGAATAGAAATCGAAAAGTTACAGATGGGATCATAAATGTGAAGAGTATTCATTTTCTTCTACCACTGAAATAGACACTGAACGATTCATATACTTGACGATACCAGACTGCAAATCAGTGTCTTTTAACAAATTAGTAAAAACAGCTAATCAAGATATGAAATGTTCTCGTAAATCAGAAATGTTGTCAACGTTATATATAGAAAGATTTGGAAAATATGTCATTTTAATGCTACAATGTTGTAGAGCAAATGAAGCAAAATTGGAAACCAAAATTAAAAATGTTGTGGCAAGTCAAGTATCAATTTCAGGAGGAACTTTTAAAGCAGTAGCTATTATTTGACATGATGGACCTACTACAACATCTGGACACTATACTGTGTATTTAAAGTGCATTAAAGGATGGACACATTGCATGATGCCCATTTGGAATTCAAATGTAGGTTGCCTTACGAATTACCAAATTCATATCTGATATTTTTGATGCCAAAGTTTTGAAAACATCATTCGGCCTATTGGGAAGATGTGCACACGAATCAATGAGTTTATTTTGGATATTTTCAATGCAAAAGATTTGGAAACATTATTCGGCCTATTAGGAAGGTGTGAACAATTAGTGTTTGGATTATTGTTTGTGCTAATTCATATTGCATTTGGAAAATTGTGTTTGAAACAAGTAGTTTATATATTAGAGCATTATATTAAACGCAATGTAAATGAGAGTGTACATTTTACAAAATGTACTTGAGAGAAATAAAAGACTTAGGGGCATATGTAGATAAAAATATATTTGCGATTCTGAAATTGCGATTTTCCGCGAATCGCATTTAGAGAATCGCAAATTCCGATGTAGGTAAAAAATCGCAAAAAAATAGCGATTACCAAAAATTCGCAGAATTAAATAGCGATTACTGAAATTGCGATTCCTTAATTGCGAGAACGCAATTAAGGAATCGCAATTCCGAGAATCTGCAATTCAGGTGCAGAATGATGACATCACAACCAGGAAGTGTGACTGCCCATGCTGCACCTGATTGCCAGAAGCTGAGTGAGAGGCTGTGAGGAGAGTTGGAGATTTGTGCTCAGCAACTGAAAGCAGGAGAAATGGAGTCCCAGGGGACAGAGAAGCAGCAGCAAGTGAATACCAGAAAGAGGAAACAAAAATTTACAGAAAGGGAGCTGGAGGTCCTCACCCAGGAGATAGTCAGCAGCCATGACCTCCTATTTGGTAAACAGTCACTACGTGTGCCAGAGGCACGAAAACGAAAATTATGGACTGACATACAGGAGAGAGTGAATGCAATTGGCGTGACACACCGCTCAGTCGAAGACCTAAGAAAAAGGTGGTACGACATGCGGCAAAGGTCAAAGGAGAGGGTGGCTACAAGATTGGCTGAGGCCAAAAAGACCGGTGGTGGGACGTCCACAGCAACAGACTCAACGCCCCTGGAGGAGCTGGTGGAGGGCACCCTTCAACCTGAGAGTGTGAGTGGCGTGGCTGACCTGGACAGCTCCGAACACCCAGACACCAGACAAGGTAAGATGCATGCCAAAACCCCTGATACATACCCAACCCACTCACACCCCCAGACACACAACCTGAGCGCAACTCCAGTACATGTCCACAAGCACACCCAGAAATGCATTATGGGAGATGTAGTCACATGCACTGATACCTGGAGCAGTGAGACACAGCAAGGTGGAATAGGGATGAGACATTCAGGAAATGATGACAACAGACAGATAGTACTCATATGATTTGAAAATTGTAAACTGTAATGCATTACAAATGCGAGACAAAACACAGAATTAATGTGTGCATTTAAATTCACAGCACCACCAACAACACAAGAACCCATGGCAGAAGGGGAGGACACAACAGAAAATGAGGACGAGGCAGGGCAGGATGAGCAGGGCGAAGTGAGACCATCAAACCCTGCGCCATGCAGACGGCGCAACATAGTGCCACCACTACCACAGCTGGAGGCAGAGGCAACAGACACAGCAGGAGAGGCACAGCCAGTCCGGAGGCAGCGTGCAGGACAGCAGACAACACAGTCCCCTGTACAATCCAGTGAAGGGAGTGGGCCGAGACGCAGGGCACGGCCGTCCACCAGCACTGCTCCTCCCGACGAAGACACTGTGTTCTCGGGCCTTGAAGGCAGCATGCTGGAAGCACAGCGCCTGCAAGTCAAAGGGATAAGGTCAATACAGCGCCAATTGTCTGCACACAATCATAACATGACAGAGATGTGGGTTGGTGTAATGGCCATGACAGGTGCACTGGAAGGACTGTGCAGGGAGATGAGGAGAGACAGGGCAGCCAGGCGCAGGGAGAGACAGCGTCTTCACACCCGGCTGGACACATACACAAGAGCTGTCAACCGCCTGTCAACCGCCACATCCCTGCTGGCCCGAAGATGTGTCAGTATGCAGCATGAGATGGCTCACTGCTGCCAGGACGTGGGCAGGGGCCTGGTGCAGGTCACACATGCCGTGGACCAGATGCGCGCAGCTGCGACAGGTGGCATAGGCCCACTTAGCACATTGGATACGGACGAACAGTCCAGCAGGAGCAGCATCACCCCACCAATTCCAACGGACAGACGCCGGAGTGTGCGCCAGGGGAGAGTAGATGATGACTCCAGGGAGGGCAGTGGGCACCCTGAGCAAGGGGCAAGAGGGCGTGCACGTAGGAGGTGAAGTGACATCAGGGACTAATGGCTATGTGTGAGGCAACACATACCATATGGACTTATTGGCTGATGGAAATACTTGCACTGTGGCACAAACATGTGCAAGCAATGTCAATGTAGTCACACTGTGTGACAGATGTATTCCTGCACCAAGGGAAATAAACATCACAGTTAAGCACCATTCTGTGGCATTGTGTCCTCATTACTCACTTAGAAGTAGTTATGTGTGATCTCATCTCGTCTCAGGCGCCCGGCAGCCGCCCCGGCCCCACCTGCTGGTCTGCGACGTGGAGCTGGTCCCTCCTCATCTGATGTGTCTGTATCTGTCAGATCCACTGGGGTGCCTTTCTTGGTAGCGATGTTGTGTAGTATTGCACAGGCAACCACGATTTTGCAACATGTCTCAGGGCTGTACTGCAGCGCACCTCCACTCTTATGGAGGCAGCGGAAACGGCTCTTAAGGATTCCGAAGGTCCTCTCAATGGCACAGCGTGTGGCTCTGTGGGCACTGTTGTACCTCCGCTCACCTGCAGTGGCTGGATTCAGGTACGGTGTAAGGATGTAGTCACGTACAGCATACGCACTGTCACCTGCTGGGTATAAGTAGAGTTATGTTCAATACTGTCCTGCCAGTTCAAGCCTTTACTGGTTGTGTGTTTGTAAGCCATACAATTACCTAGCAGGTAGCCCTCTCCAAAATCGCCATTTGTGAGTCTGCGATTTAATCCACAGTGGCGAAACATGAATGAGTCGTGTGTGCTTCCTGGGTATTTTGCCACAATATCAGTGATTATGTGTTTGGCGTTGCACATTACCTGGATGTTCAGGGAATGATATGACTTTCTGTTCCTAAACACATACTCATTCTGTGATGGGGGTGTGAGTGCGACATGGGTCCCATCTACGCAGCCAATGACGTGGGGGAATTGGGCTATTTGGTAGAATTCCTGCTTGGTCTGATCTAGTGCCTGTTGTGTGCTGGGAAATTGTATGTGGTGATGCAGCCTCTGAACCATTGCACCAAGGAAGGCGTGGAAGAAGCGCGAAAGTGCACTCTGTGAGACCCCTCCTGCTGTGGCTATCACCCCTGAAAACTCCCTGATGCCAGGAGGTGCAGTGAGCACAGAACCTGGACATGGGTGGGAATGGTGTGTGCCCTGCGTGTGGGGTGTTCCAGTATGGGCCTCAGCTCCTCTATTAACTCCAGGATGCTGTCTGGGTGCAGCCTGTAGTTCACATGGATCTCCTCCTCGGTCAGCTGGAAGAGGGTGATGCGTGCTCTGTAGATCCTTTCCTGGCGTCTCCTTCTCTGTGTAGCATCTCTGATTCGCAGCCTCCTGGCTATCACATACAGCCCAGCCATGGTTGTAAATCCCAGTGGCATTGTGGGCCTGTTTAAATAGGTAGCACCTGGTTACCACCTGCTCAGAGTTGGTGGTAATTGAGAAGTGCAAATTTGCGAATTTCATGAAATCGCTAATTGCGATTTTTACCTACATCTAAATTTGCGAATTCGCATTTAGCGAGAACGGTAGTTGCGAATATCGCAAATGATGTGACGCTGATTGCGAATTCGCTAAATAATTCGCAGAATCATTGGTACGCAAAAAAGGTAATCGCTAATTTAGCGATTCCCATTTTTGCACAGCGGAAACCTTTCCTACATTGGAACGGTCTGTTTTGCGATCGCATACACCCTAATTTTTGCGATTCGCAGTGTTTGCGATCGCAAAACAGCTTCCTACATATGCCCCTTAATGTAGTTGAAGAATGTAATTTAGAAACTGTAGTTAGGTAAACACAATAGTTACACATGTTCTAAATAATGCTCAACGCTGATTGTTTTTTTTTTTAACAATCTCATTGATTGTTTTGTTTCCCCGCTGTTGTTTGATGATCTACATTGAAATCACTGTGTATGGTGAAATTCAGTAGAATCTGAGAACAGCAAAAAGGGAAACTGAAAATGTTATGTAATTTTAAAATTATGTTGTGTTCTTAAAACGATAATATTATCTTCAATAACAGTTTTTCTTCTTTTTTACAAAAGATAATGGTGAAGTTTGAAAATATTTTAAATTCACTTTACAGCAAAACTACTGTAAAATAGTTCCATTGAGTTTTGTATCTACATTAGTAAAAAAGTTAAGAAGAAATAATGTAATAAGCATGATAATGCAAAATAATGTTTAGAGCCACTTTTACTGCACTCATCCATTTACTCAAACACTACCGATGCGCTCATCTATGCACTCAGGCACTATTCCCACACTCATTCAATCACCCAGGCACTATCCATGCACTTCTACAATCACCTAGCCAGTACCCATGCACTTATAGTATCACCCAGACACTACCTATGCACTCCTCCAATCACCCAGGCACTACCCCTACACTCATGCAATCAGCTAGACATTACCCCTACACTCATGCAATCACCCAGGTATTACCTATGCACTCCTCCAATCCCCCAGACATTACCTCTGCACTCATGCAATCACCCAGGCATTAGCTATGCACTCCTCCAATCACCCAGGCAGTATCCATGCACTTCTCCAATCACCCAAACATTACCCCTGCATACATGCAATCACCAAGGATTACTCATGCACTCCTTCAAACACCCAGGCAGTACCCATGCACTCCTCCAATCACCCACACATTATCCCTGCACTCATGCAATCACCCAGGCAAGACCCATGCACTCTTTTAATCACCCAGCCACTACGCATGCACTTATATAATCAACCAGGCACTACCCTTGCACTCCTCCAATCACTTAGGCACTACCCTTGTACTCATGCAATCACCCAGGCACTACCCCTGCACTCATGCAATCACCTAGGCATTACCCCTGCACTCATCCAATCACCCAGGCATTACCCAAGCACTCCTTCAATCACCCAGCCACTACCCATACACTTATATAACCACCCAGGCACTACACTTGCACTCCTCCAATCACCCAGGCACTACCCCTGTACTACTCCAATCACCCAGAAAGTACCCATGCACTTATAAAATCACCCAGGCACTACTTATGCACTCCTCCAATCACCCAGGCACTACCACTACACTCATGCAACCACCCAGACATTACTCATGCACTCCTCCAATCACCCAGACCTAACCCCTGCACTCATGCAATCACCTAGGCATTACCCATGAAGTCCTTCAATCACTCAAGCAGTAGCCATGCACTTATAAAATCACCCAGACACTACCTATGCACTCCTCTAATCACCCAAGCACTACCCCTGCACTCATGCAATCACTCAGGCGTCACCTATGGATTCCTCCAATCACCCAGGCACTAACCCTACACTCGTGCAATCAGCTAGACATTACCCCTACACTCATGCAATCACCCAGGCATTACCTATGCACTCATCTAATCTCCCAGACATTACCCCTGCACTCATGCAATCACCAAAGCATTAGCTATGCACTGCTCCAATCACCCAGGCACTACCCTTGCACTCCTTCAATTACCCAGGCAGTATCTATGCAGTCCTCCAATCTTTCAGCCAGTACCCATGAACTTATAAAATCACCCAGGCACTACCTATGCACTTATGCAATCACCCAGGCACTACCACTGCACTCATGCAACCACCCAGGCACTACGCACTACCTATGCACTCATGCAATAACCCAGGCACTACCCTTGCACTCATTGAATCACCCATGCACTAGCTATGTACTCATACTCATAGCTCTTGCACTGCTCCAGTCACCCAGGCACTATCCATGCACTCCTCCAATCACCCAGCCAGTACCCATGCACTTATAGAATCACCCAGGCACTACTTATGAACTCCTCCAATCACCCAGGCAGTACCACTACACTCATGCAATCACCCAGCTGTTACCTATGCATTCCTTCAATCACCTAGCCAGTACCCATACACTCATAAAATCACCCAGGCACTACCTATGCACTCCTCTAATCACCCAGGCACTACCCCTGCACTCATGCAATCACCCAGGCACTACCTATGCACTCATGCAATAACCCAAGCACTACCCTTGCACTCCTCCAATCACCCAAGCACTATCCATGCACTCCTCCAATCACCCAGACATTACCCTTGCAGTCATGCAATCACCCATGCGTTAGCAATGCACTCATACAATCACCCAGACACTACTCTTGCACTCATGCAATAACCCAAGCACTACCCTTGCACTCCTCCAATCACCCAGGCACTATCCATGCACTCCTCCAATCACCCATCCAGTACCCATGCACTTATAAAATCACCCAGGCACTACTTATGCACTCCTCCAATCCCCCAGGGACTACCACTACATTCATGCAATCACCCAGGTGTTACCTATGTATTCCTCCAATCACCCAGCCAGTACCCGTTCACTCATAAAATCACCCAGGCACTACCTATGCACTCCTCTAATCACCCAGGCACTACCCCTGCACTCATGCAATCACCCAGGCAATACCTATGCACTCATGCAATAACCCAAGCACTACCCTTGCACTCCTCCAATCACCCAAGCACTATCCATGCACTCCTCCAATCACCCATACATTACCCTTGCAGTCATGCAATCACCCATGCATTAGCTATGCACTCATACAATCACCCAGACACTATTCTTGCACTTCTCCAATCACCCAGGCAGTATCCATGCAGTCTTCCAATCTCCCAGGCAGTACCCATGCACTTATAAAGTCACCCATGCACTAGCTATGCACTCATGCAATCACCCAGGCTCTACTGATGCATTCCTCTATGCACCTAGGCATTACCCATTAACTCCTTCAATCACTCAGGCAGTACCCATGCACTTATAAAATCACACGGGCACTACCTATGCACTCCTCTAATCACTTGCCATGCACTACCCCTGCACTCATGCCCAGGCGTTACCTATGCATTCCTCCAATAACCCAACCAGTACCCATACACTTATAAAATCACCCAGGCACTACCTATGCACTCATGCAATCTCCCAGGCAGTACCCCTGCACTCATGCAATCACCCAGGCTCTACCTATGCACTCATGCAATAACCCAGGCACTATTCTTGCACTCATGCAATCACCCAGGCACTACCTATGCAGTCATGCAATCACCCAGACACTATCCATGCACTGCTCCAATCACCCAGACATTACCCTTGCACTCATGCAATCACTCAGGTAGTACCCATGCACTTATAAAATCCCCCAGGCACTACCTATGCACTCATCTAATCACCCAGGCACTACCCCTTCACTTATATAATCAACCAGACACTACCCTTGCACTCCTCTAATCACTCAGGCACTACCCTTGTACTCATGCAATCACCCAGGCACTACCTATGCAGTCATGCAATAATCCAGACAGTACCCTTGCACTCCTACAATCACCCAAGCACTATGCATGCACTCCTCCAATCACCCATGCATTACCCCTGCAGTCATGCAATCACCCATGCATTAGCTATGCACTCCTCCAATCACCCAGGCACTACCCTTGCACTCCTCCAATCACCTAGGCAGTATCCATGCACTCCTCCAATCACCCAGACATTACCCCTGCATACATGCAATCACCAAGGATTACTCATGCACTCCTTCAAACTCTCAGGCAGTACCCATGCACTCCTCCAATCACCCACACATTATCCCTGCACTCATGCCACCACCCAGGCATTACCCATGCACTCCTTCAATCACCATTCCACTACCCATGCACTTATTTTATTCAAACAGGCACTACCCTTGCACTCATCCAATCACCCAGGTACTACCCTTGTACTCATGCAATCACCCAGACACTACCCCTGCACACATGCAATCACCCAGGCATTATCCCTGCACTCATGCAATCACCCAGGCATTACCTAAGCACTCCTTCAATCACCCAGCCACTACCCATATACTTATATAATCACCCAGGCAATACCCTTGCACTCCTCCAATCACCCAGGTACTACTCCTGTACTCATGCAATTACCCAGCCAGTACCCATACACTTATAAAATCACCAGGCACTAACTATGCACTCATGCAATCACCCAGGGAGTACTGCTGCACTCATGCAAGCACCCAGGCACTACCTATGCACTCATGCAATAACCCAGGCACTACCCTTGCACTCATGCAATCACCCAGTCACTAGCTATGCACTCATACAATAACCCAGGCACTACTCTTGCACTGCTCCAATCACCCAGGCACTATCCATACACTCCTCCAATCACCCAGCCAGTACCCATACTCTTATAAAATCACCCAGGCAATAACTATGTACTCATGCAATCACCCAGGCAGTACTGCTGCACTCATGCAATCACCCAGGCACTACCTATGCACTCATGCAATAACCCATGCACTACCCTTGCATTCCTTCAATCACCCAGGCAGTATCTATGCACTCCTCCAATCACTCAGCCAGTACCCATGCACTTATAAAATCACCCAGGCACTAGCTATACACTTATGCAATCACCAAGGCACTACCACTGCACTCATGCAACCACCCAGGCACTACCTATGCACTCATGCAATAACCCAGGCACTACCCTTGCACTCATGCAATCACCCAGGTACTAGCTATGCACTCATACAATAACCCAGGCACTACTCTTGCACTTCTCCAATCATCTAGGCAGTATCTATGCAGTCCTGCAATCACCCAGGCAGTACCCATGCACTTATAAAATCACCCAGGCACTACCTATGCACTCATGCAATCACCCAGGCACAACTGATGCACTCCTCCATGCACCTAGGCATTACCCATGCACTCCTTCAATCACTCAGGCAGTACCCATGCACTTATAAAATCACCCAGGCACTACCTATGCACTCCTCTAATCACCCTGGTACTACCCCTGCACTCATGCAATCACCCAGGCATTACCTATGCATTCCTCCAATCACCCAGCCAGTACCCACACACTTATAAAGTCACCCAGGTACTACCTATGCAGTCATACAATCACCCAGCCAGTAGCCATGCACTCATGCAATCACCTAGGCACTACCTATGCACTCATGCAATAACCCAAGCACTACCCTTTCACTACTCCAATCACCCAACCACTATCCATGCACTCCTCCAATCACCCAGACATTAACCTTGCACTCATGCAATCACCCATGCATTAGCTATGCACTCCTCCAATCACCCAGACACTATCCTTGCACTTCTCCAATCACCCAGGTAGTATCCATGCAGTCCTCCAATTACCCAGGTAGTACCCATGCACTTATAAAATCACCCAGGCACTACCTATGCACTCATGCAATCACCCAGGTACTACTGATGCACTCCTCCATGTACCTAGGCATTACCCATGCACTCCTCCAATCCCCCAGGCACTATCCATGCACTCCTCCAATCACCCAGGCACTACCCTTGTACTCCTCCAATCACCCAGGCACTATCCATGCATTTCTTCAATCACCCAGGCACTACCCTTGCACTCCTCCAATCACCCAAGCACTATCCATGCACTCCTCCAATCACCCAGGCACTAACCTTGCACTCCTCCAATCACCCAGGCACAATCCATGCATTCCTCCAATCACCCAGCCAGTACCCATGCACTTATGCAATAACCCAGGCATTACCCATACACTCCTCCAATCACTCATGCACTACCCATGCACTCTTGCAATCACCCAGGCATTACCCATGCACTCCTTCAATCACTCAGGCACTATCTATGCACTCCTCTAATCATGCAGGTACTACCCCTGGACTCATGCAAACACCCAGCCAGTACCCATGCATTCTTGCAATCACCCAGGCATTACTCATGTACTCATGCAATCACTTAGGTAGTACACATGCACTTCTCCAATCACCCAGGCACTACACATGCACTCATGCAATCACACATGCACTACCCATACATTTCTCCATATATTACACTTGCCGCAATTCATACAACACATACAAATGTGTCTATTTTTAACAAAATAGGCGGTTATAACAAGAACCATTTTTTTTCTTTTATAATTTTTGAGTGTTTTTTTACTCTTTTTTGTATTTTTTGGGTGATTATTTTAGTAAAAAATGAAAAAATTAACAGAATAAACTGAGAAAACATTCTCTAACATTTTGCAATTAAAAAATCATTGCAAAAAAATAATTAACAATGGTGTTTTTTTGCTGCAAAAACAATAGCATCTACTGATTGCTCACCATAGCAAATAACTTTTTTACATTTGATACAGCGTTGTTCATGACCAGCAAACTCTGGTCTAATGTCAGGTCCTTTGCTTGATAAAGATGAACCTGCAGAGGTGCTAGGCCCTGTGACCTCATCCTCTTGCTGTGATTGACGTTCCAGCTCGCGACGATGTTGTGCTCGCGCTAGATGACGAGGGTGCATAGTTCGCAGGTGCTTCATCATGGATGAAGTGCCACACGAGTATTTCTTCTCGGATCCCCGAGATAAGATCTTTTGACACAGAGTGCAGGTCACCTTTCTAGCATTAACCTTCTTTTCGCCGGGCGGAATGGAAAAGAAGGCCCACATGACACTCTCCTTGCGCTGTTTCGTTGGTTCTTCCAAGTCATCTTCTTCACCAAGGATGTTCTCAGATGGATTTGAAGATGCCATTTTAGTAGTGCTTAAAAAAAAACACCAAAAAAATGCAAACAAGAGCAGCAAACACAAAAGCTGTGTCTCCTGAGGATGTTGATGGAAGAATGAAAAATGTGGGTGGGGTGCTGTAAGTTCTAGAATAAAAAGCTTCTTAACTAATGAAATGCTTTCTTTTGAAGTCACATGGGATTCACGCACCCGGCGCGCAACCAGCGCGCATCCGGCGCGATTCCCCAAAAATATATTTAACAATATTATATCTTTATTCCAGTTACAAATATATGATATTTACACTTATGTAAAATAATCTCTTGGTATAATATATATAATAAAGTTATATACATATACTTTTAAAACAAAAAAAATTACGGTGGATTCGCACACCTGGCGCGACCCCCGGAAATACGTATGTGACATTGCGCGGGGCCGAGAACCACGCACCCTTCGCATACCGCACACGTATCGTACACGACTTAACCAATATGGGGGCAAAATTCTTGGATTCGCGCACCCACTGTGATTGGTGCACGATCGATACGCGAATCCACTTTTTAAAATATAAAAAAAATGTAAATGCATATTTTAGAAAGGAAAAAACATCACATTATTTTTATAAAAGTTAAAAAAAATTGAAAAAGCATTTTCTTGACATTATAGTTAGAAATTAGCATTTAAAAAACCTTTGAAATTCACTGAAAAAACCATAGGTTTCAGGGATGTTATAGTTAGTAATTAGCATTTAAAAAACCTTTGAAATTCACTAACAAAAACCATAGGTTTCAGGGACATTATAGTTAGAAATTAGCATTTAAAAAACCTTTGAAATTCACTGAAAAAACCATAGGTTTCAGGGACATTAAGATAGAAATTAGCATTTAAAAAACCTTAGAAACACACTGAAAAAACCACAGGTTTCAGGGACGTTATAGTTAGTTGTACATTTCACTCGTAACAACCCAGAGAAATTCGGCCGTTATAGTTAGTTGAGCTAACTTTAACTCGCGCCCCCGCAATGCACTGCTGATGATGTCACATATTACATCACTCATGACATGGTCAGTGACATCACTGATGACATCACTGATGACATCATCCACGTGATAATCTGATGCACCTCCTCATACCCTAATATAACCTTTGATACACCCACTCTAAAATACAGACTACCATTTTCGAAACCATAGACACACCAATACCAGTTAGTACATACCCACTCACTGATTCCTAGGTCTACACACACATCCACTCATTCACCCATACAGTCACTCATACATGCAGTCAACCATCAATACAGCACTATCATATGCACTCACATATCTATACAGACACTCACACACCGCCACTCATCCATAGAGTTACTCACACACCTAGTCAGTCATGCAAAGAATCAATCACACTCCCATTTACTCACTTATACAGTTATACATACACCACCTCACTTATTCAAACATATACTAACACATACTTACACTCTTATACAATAACTAATACAAGCAGACACTCATCCATACATCCACTCTCACAATCACTCACTCTCACATATAGTCATTTATATACTCCAACACTCACATATACTGCCTTTCACATATGCAGTTACTCACACATGTGCCACTGAGACATCCATTCACTCACCAACACACCCATCCACACACTCACCCACCCATACAGCCCTTCACAGATGCACTCTTGAACCCATACACCCAGTGAATCACCCACTCACACATCTATGCACAGAGTCACACCCCCCCACCCACCCACACAGACACTCAGGCACCAATACAGATACTCAGACAACCAATCAATAACCCATATAGACCCTCATTTAGCTACTCACCAACCCATGCAACCGCATACACACCAACTGACAAACTAAACTATGTGAATGTCTGTATCAGTCACTAACCCATGCATCCAGTAAGAGACATTTAATCACTCACTTATACAGTCAGTCACACACCTACTAAATCATCCATTCAGACACTTATACACCCACTCATTCTTCAATACACCTTGGCCTATATATATATATAAAACATATTTAAACTTTACAGAAACACACAGTCACTGGATGATGTCATCAGTGATGTCATCAGTGATGTCATTTGAGATGTCATCAGTGATGTCATCAGTGATGTCATCAGTGATGTCACTGACCATGTCATGAATGATGTAATATGTGACGTCATCAGCAGTGCATTGCGGGGGCGCGAGTTATAGTTAGCTGAACTATCTATAACGGTGGAATTTCACTGGTTTTGTACGAGTGAAATGTCCAACTAACTATAACGTCCCTGAAACCTATGGTTTTTTCAATGAATTTCTAAGGTTTTTTAAATGCTCCAATGCATGCCCTGGATGGGACGCTCTGCCGCGACTAGAAGAGCATTATGGGCCTTGTAGTGTCCTTTGTCTCCCGATGCAGCACGCAATGTTGCTGCTGTAACATTCGTAGCCCCGAGATGGGCCTCGGTGTGCCGGTGGAAATGCTAAATCCGTTGCTGCCCCACGAAGTCGGCCTGCTCGATAACAGACCGCGTGGCCCCCACATCCTGGGGTGGTGCTCCTTCGCGGCAGGGTGTGCCGCGTGTTTATCCAAGCTCCAAAGTACCCAACGTATAAGGAGCACTCGAACGGCAACATGCTCATGAAGAGCCTTTATGGTATACAATCCTCCGGCACAACGATAACTTTCAGCAGTTCAATTTGCCATGGATGCCTGACACGTTTCGAAGTGTCCCCACTTCTCTTCAGAGGCTTTCGCAATTGAAGGCGCATAGGACACCACCCTCATCATTTAAATGCTCCAATGCATGCCCTGGATGGGACGCTCTACCGCGACTAGCAGAGCGTTATGGGCCTTGTAGTGTCCTTTGTCTCCCGATGGAGCGCGCAATGTTGCTGCTGTAACATTCATAGCCCCCAGATGGGCCTCGGTGTGCCGGTGGAAATGCTAAATCCGTTGCTGCCCCACGAAGTCGGCCTGCTCGATAACAGACCACGTGGCCCACACATCCTGGGGTGGTGCTCCTTCGCGGCAGGGTGTGCCGCGTGTTTATCCAAGCTCCAAAGTACCCAATGTTTAAGGAGCACTCGAACGGCAACATGCTCATGAAGAGCCTTTATGGTATACAATCCGCCAGCACAACGATAACTTTAAGCAGTTCAATTTGCTATGGATGCCTGACGCGTTTCGAAGTGTCCCCACTTCTCTTCAGAGGCTTTGGCAATTGAAGGCGCATAGGACACAGCCCTCATCATGTAAATGCTCCAATGCATGCCCTGGATGGGACGCTCTGCCGCGACTAGCAGAGCATTATGGGCCTTGTAGTGTCCTTTATCTCCCGATGGAGCGCGCAATGTTGCTGCTGTAACATTCATAGCCCCCAGATGGGCCTCGGTGTGCAGGTGGAAATGATAAATCCGTTGCTGCCCCACGAAGTCGGCCTGCTCGCTAACAGACCGCATGGCCCACACATCCTGGGGTGGTGCTCCTTCGCGGCAGGGTGAGCCGCGTGATTATCCAAGCTCCAAAGTACCCAACGTATAAGGAGCACTCGAACGGCAACATGCTCATGAAGAGCCTTTATGGTATACAATCTGCCGGCACAACGATAACTTTAAACAGTTCAATTTGCCATGGATGCCTGACGCGTTTCGAAGTGTCCCCACTTCTCTTCAGAGGCTTTGGCAATTGAAGGCGCATAGGACACCGCCCTCATCATTTAAATACTCCAATGCATGCCCTGGATGGGATGCACTGCCGCGACTAGCAGATCATTATGGGCCTTGTAGTGTCCTTTGTCTCCCGATGCAGCACGCAATGTTGCTGCTGTAACATTCGTAGCCCCGAGATGGGCCTCGGTGTGCCGGTGGAAATGCTAAATCCGTTGCTGCCCCACGAAGTCGGCCTGCTCGATAACAGACGGCGTGGCCCCCACATCCTGGGGTGGTGCTCCTTCGCGGCAGGGTGTGCCGCGTGTTTATCCAAGCTCCAAAGTACCCAACGTATAAGGAGCACTCGAACGGCAACATGCTCATGAAGAGCCTTTATGGTATACAATCCACCGGCACAACGATAACTTTCAGCAGTTCAATTTGCCATGGATGACTGACACGTTTCGAAGTGTCCCCACTTCTCTTCAGAGGCTTTCGCAATTGAAGGCGCATAGGACACCACCCTCATCATTTAAATGTTCCAATGCATGCCCTGGATGGGACGCTCTACCGCGACTAGCAGAGCGTTATGGGCCTTGTAGTGTCCTTTGTCTCCCGATGGAGCGCGCAATGTTGCTGCTGTAACATTCATAGCCCCCAGATGGGCCTTGGTGTGCCGGTGGAAATGCTAAATCCGTTGCTGCCCCACGAAGTCGGCCTGCTCGATAACAGACCACGTGGCCCACACATCCTGTGGTGGTGCTCCTTCGCGGCAGGGTGTGCCGCGTGTTTATCCAAGCTCCAAAGTACCCAATGTTTAAGGAGCACTCGAACGGCAACATGCTCATGAAGAGCCTTTATGGTATACAATCCGCCGGCACAACGATAACTTTAAGCAGTTCAATTTGCCATGGATGCCTGACGTGTTTCGAAGTGTCCCCACTTCTCTTCAGAGGCTTTGGCAATTGAAGGCGCATAGGACACAGCCCTCATCATGTAAATGCTCCAATGCATGCCCTGGATGGGACGCTCTGCCGCGACTAGCAGAGCATTATGGGCCTTGTAGTGTCCTTTGTCTCCCAATGGAGCGCGCAATGTTGCTGCTGTAACATTCATAGCCCCCAGATGGGCCTCGGTGTGCCGGTGGAAATGCTAAATTCGTTGCTGCCCCACGAAGTCGGCCTGCTCGATAACAGACGGCGTGGCCCCCACATCCTGGGGTGGTGCTCCTTCACGGCAGGGTGTGCCGCGTGTTTATCCAAACTCCAAAGTACCCAACGTATAAGGAGCACTCGAACGGCAACATGCTCATGAAGAGCCTTTATGGTATACAATCCACCGGCACAACGATAACTTTCAGCAGTTCAATTTGCCATGGATGACTGACACGTTTCGAAGTGTCCCCACTTCTCTTCAGAGGCTTTCGCAATTGAAGGCGCATAGGACACCACCCTCATCATTTAAATGTTCCAATGCATGCCCTGGATGGGACGCTCTACCGCGACTAGCAGAGCGTTATGGGCCTTGTAGTGTCCTTTGTCTCCCGATGGAGCGCGCAATGTTGCTGCTGTAACATTCATAGCCCCCAGATGGGCCTTGGTGTGCCGGTGGAAATGCTAAATCCGTTGCTGCCCCACGAAGTCGGCCTGCTCGATAACAGACCACGTGGCCCACACATCCTGTGGTGGTGCTCCTTCGCGGCAGGGTGTGCCGCGTGTTTATCCAAGCTCCAAAGTACCCAATGTTTAAGGAGCACTCGAACGGCAACATGCTCATGAAGAGCCTTTATGGTATTCAATCCGCCGGCACAACGATAACTTTAAGCAGTTCAATTTGCCATGGATGCCTGACGTGTTTCGAAGTGTCCCCACTTCTCTTCAGAGGCTTTGGCAATTGAAGGCGCATAGGACACAGCCCTCATCATGTAAATGCTCCAATGCATGCCCTGGATGGGACGCTCTGCCGCGACTAGCAGAGCATTATGGGCCTTGTAGTGTCCTTTGTCTCCCAATGGAGCGCGCAATGTTGCTGCTGTAACATTCATAGCCCCCAGATGGGCCTCGGTGTGCCGGTGGAAATGCTAAATTCGTTGCTGCCCCACGAAGTCGGCCTTCTCGATAACATACCACGTGGCCCACACATCCTGGGGTGGTGCTCCTTCGCGGCAGGGTGTGCCGTGTGTTTATCCAAGCTCCAAAGTACTCAATGTTTAAGGAGCACTCGAACGGCAACATGCTCATGAAGAGCCTTTATGGTATACAATCCGCCGGCACAACGATAACTTTAAGCAGTTCAATTTGCCATGGATGCCTGACGCGTTTCGAAGTGTTCCCACTTCTCTTCAGAGGCTTTGGCAATTGAAGGCGCATAGGACACAGCCCTCATCATGTAAATGCTCCAATGCATGCCCTGGATGGGACGCTCTGCCGCGACTAGCAGAGCATTATGGGCCTTGTAGTGTCCTTTGTCTCCCGATGGAGCGCGCAATGTTGCTGCTGTAACATTCATAGCCCCCAGATGGGCCTCGGTGTGCAGGTGGAAATGATAAATCCGCTGCTGCCCCACGAAGTCGGCCTGCTCGCTAACAGATCGCATGGCCCACACATCCTGGGGTGGTGCTCCTTCGCGGCAGGGTGAGCCGCGTGTTTATCCAAGCTCCAAAGTACCCAACGTATAAGGAGCACTCGAACGGCAACATGCTCATGAAGAGCCTTTATGGTATACAATCCGCCGGCACAACGATAACTTTAAGCAGTTCAATTTGCCATGGATGACTGACGCGTTTCGAAGTGTCCCCACTTCTCTTCAGAGGCTTTGGCAAATGAAGGCGCATAGGACACCGCCCTCATCATTTAAATGCTCCAATGCATGCCCTGGATGGGACACTCTGCCGCGACTAGCAGAGCATTATGGGCCTTGTAGTGTCCTTTGTCTCCCGATGGAGCGCGCAATGTTGCTGCTGTAACATTCATAGCCCCCAGATGGGCCTCGGTGTGCTGTTGGAAATGCTAAATCCATTGCTGCCCCACGAAGTCGGCCTGCTCGATAACAAACCGCGTGGCCCCCACATCCTGGGTTGGTGCTCCTTCGCAGCAGGGTGTGCCGCGTGTTTATATATATATCCAGACAGCAACACTTCAAAATTGATTATTTTGCTGTGAAAGAATGATTTGCCTCATTGGCCACAGCAGTATACCGGCTGACCCCTCAGCCTGGCTAACTTCTGAATGGGACTGTATAGGTGGTGATAGTAGAGTATCAAACTAAATGTGGCATCAAATCTGACTTGATCCCCAAGTCAAATTTAATGTTATTAGTAAAGAAATGAAACTTTTAGAAAGCTTCCACTCTGTGATCCAGTTTATCCAGTGGTCTCACACGGTCACTGGGAATCAGAAAGCTTTCTGCCTTCCTGGGGAGTAGTGTGAATGGCTCCCAGGCTTAGGAACAATAGCAGCCTGCTACAGGGCGAGGTGTTACCTCCATTGTGCAGGAAGCCACTCAGGGTGTTAGTCCAAAAGAAAAGCTACAAAGGTGAAGTTGCCTTTGGTGGGCAAATGACAATGACACTCTTGAGGGGCAGCCCTTTGTGGAGATAGGCGGACTGGCAGTGGGAACGGAGAGAGGAGAACAGTTCCCAAACTGGTTTTCCTGTAGGCTTGTAGCCCACAGATGGCCAGAGGTCTAGGGTGGGCCACTAAGCTCCTAACTTCCGAGGAAGGGTTCAGACATCTTGAGAGTGGGCACAGTAGTGAACTTTGGGATTGCTAGATGCCACACATAGCTGAAAAGTCATCACCAAGAGGGAGGGAACCTGGTAGCCCATTGGCTAGTGACTGCATCATCCCCATAGGGCACTTTCTGGGATTAAATATGGCACACCTGGAACCCAGACCCTCAGATCACATTGGAACTGGAACAAGGACCAAAGAAGAACTGACCTGCTGGCCCATGGATTTGGCCAAAGGAGGCTGCACTGTCTGGTGAACTGCACCGGATGCACCGTTGGCTAGCAAAGAGAGGACTGTGTCTGTCACTCCTGGCTTGGGGAAAAGTCTTTCTCAAGCCCCAGGCTAAAGAAGTGACTCCAAGGGTCATTTGGCTGACCGCCTGGACCGAGCCCAGGGACACTGAAGCTTAAGTAACCCAATTCAGCAAGTCAGTAGCCACTTCAGTAGAATCATTACTGACTGCTGCTGGGCGCCCCAAGACACGGATTCTCAACAGTGAAAAGTTGAACATGAGTCAGCCGGATGCGGGAGTGCCATCGGAGTCCAGATTGGTTGTCCAAGAGTGACACCAGCCTTCATAGAACGATACCGCTGGGACTTCTGTGCATGGAGACTGGTAACCCAGCTGCAGCTGGCCTTCTACTCTCTTAAAAAGGACTATGAGGAACACCAACCCCTGTGGTCAAAGTTGTCCCACCTGACCCGTGGACTGAGGAATAACCACAAAGGCACCCCTATCGACCGCACAGCACCCAGAGCATCCTTGAGCATCTTCCATCTCCCATCTCCTGCATCTACAGCATCAGGACCACTCCATTGAAGTCCATGGTGGTCATGCTGTAAAGACTGGAACAAGACCGGGATATGCTTTGGTGGCAGGTATTATTATTATTATTATTATTTCAGCACTTATATTGTGCACAGCTACTCTGAGGAGTGTTCCGGTGCAGCATCTGCAGTACGGTTAGACAGGAGACATGCAAAGTTTATTTAAAGAACCAAGCTTTCAACTTATTTTAAATAACCCTGGATTGCTTACAGAGCGTAAGCCCAGCGGGAGCTGATTCCATTCTACCACACCCAACAGGGCAAGCAATCTGCCACCAGCTCTCTGTCTGCGAATCCTGGGCGTACAAACCAGCAGTTTATTCGAGGATCGCAGTTGCTTTGACGGGTTGTAGAAGCTGAATCAGGGGCTCAAATAGGAGGGACCTTTGCCATACAGGGCGCCGTGGACCAACACCAAGGTCTTGAACTTCACTCTTTCCCTAATCGGGAGCCAGCAGAGATCTCTGAGATGAGGCCTAGCACTCACCCTCCTAGGAAGGTTAAGCAGGAGCCGAGCAGCTGCATTCTGGATCACCTGAAGTTTGTCAAGGAGATATTCAGGAAGGCCTGCGTACAACGCATTGCCATAGTCAATGCAGGATGTGATAAGTGTTTGAATAACTGTTTTCTTAGCATGAGAGTGTAAGAGCGGTAGAAGTTTCTTTAGCGCTCTCAAAATCTCAAAGCAGGTTCCTACCAGCCTTTTGATTTGGGTCCCAAAAGACAACCTGTCATCAAACCAGATCCCCAAATTTTTTTCCCACACACCATGGGAAGCCAGTGGGGTGCACACTCCGGCCAGAATAAAAAGCCAAAGCTGTGGGGGGAAATCCCCGAAGAGGAGAATATCCATTTTGTCCTCATTGCATTTCATTTGTGCCTTTGCCAGCCAGTGGAAGACTGAAGTGAGAAAGGATTTTACATGAGAGCAATTTGCCTCTATACCCTTAATGCAGGAAAAGAGCAGCAGTGTATCGTCCACATAGGAGATAACTTTTGCTCCAAATTTCTCTGGTAACTGGATTAAAGGGGTAAGATAAATATTGAATAGCGTGGAGCTCAGTGCAGAGCCCTGGGGAACCCCGTTGTCCAGTTTTTGTAAAGCGGTTGAGAAGGGAGGGGGGTCCACATTTGCTGGCTTCTGTCCTCCAGGAAATATTTTAGCCAATGTCATGCTGATCCTGTCACACCTATCTCCAGCAGTCGATCTAATAGAAGGGCGTGAGGCACTGTGTCGAATGCTGCCGATAATTCCAATATTACCAGTACCGCCCTACCCCCTGTATCCAGGGTGCCCCTGATAGCTTCTGATACCTCAACTAGCGCAGTTTCAGTACTATGCAAGGCCCTGAAACCTGATTTAGCTGAATGAAGGAGCATATTATGCTCCATGAACCTCGCTAGCTGTCTGTTCACCTGCTTCTCAAGAATCTTAGAGAAGGCTGGAAGTAAGGTAATGGGCCTATAATTAGCAGGTGAGGTGGGATCTGCTGAAGGTTTTTTAAGCAGGGGAAGAATCATAGCCTGTTTCCAACCTCTGGGCACCTTAGCCTATGCTAAGGATAAATTAAGCAGCTTATTAGCCAGCGGATTAATAACCTCTGCCCCTGTCCCTAACAATTTGGGTGGGCAAGGGTTGATCGGGGAGCCTGATTTTAGCGTCTTAAGCGTGGTGAGGGAGTCCTCCAGAGAAATGGCTTCAAAGACGTCCAATTTGGGGAGAATAGGTGAATTCCTTATAATGGGGGTTTCATCCTCCACATCCTGCCTTCTGCCGGCGCCTAGACTTGCATGAATAATTTGGACCTTTGCGTCAAAAAAGCCAGCCAATTCTTCACACCACTCCTTGGAAGCCTCCTTGGAGTGAGTACAGGCAGCTGGAGTAAATAAACTCCTAACTATCGAAAAAATCTCTTTAGAGCAGACAATGCTCTCCTTGTAGTAGAAGCGTTTAGCTCTTAGAATGGCCGCATAATAGTTCTTTTGTGCTTTTTTAGAGATCTCTTTGTCCACCATTTATAGTCCTTCCTCCATTTATGTTCCAAATTATTGCAGTGTTGTTTTTCCAGATTCAAGGGACTGGAGAACCAGGGCTTTGAGGGGGCACTTCTTCCTCCTCTATGCTGGAAGGTGGGAGACAATTCTTCAGCAGTTTTATTAATCCATTTGTAACAGCTTAATGCATCATCTTCAATTTCGACAGACAGCTCGGGGGTGCATATGGCTAGGCCCTTCGAGTATTCAAGGGGTCTATCTTATTAAATGCTTTCACCCTCTGTGTCTTTCCATTTGGGAGCTGTTCCGGTTTATTCAGCGTCTGCCAGGCAAACTTAATCAAGGAGTGATCCGATCAGATCACGGGTAAGGGGTCATCCATTAGTATCTCCCCATTGGAGCAAACTTGATCTAAGTTGTGGCCCCCACGATGTGTTGGTTTCACCACAAATTGTTTAAGGTTTAACTGATTCATGGATTCCACAAACTCTGAGGCCTCCCCATCCTCAGGTTTATCTAAGTGTAGATTAAAATCACCGAGAACCATGAAGTGGGAGTATCTCAAGGCCAGGTGAGAGATTGCATTGTCCAAAGTTTTCAACAAGGCACTGGCTGGGCCCGGTGGTCTATATATCCAGACTACTGCTACTGCATGCCAGGTAAAGAAGTTGGTACAGAAGCTCAATGCTTCAGCTTCCATCAACTCAGCCACCTCATTCCACTGGCAGCCCCATTGTTCCATTAACACGATTGCTAAACTGCCTCCCATCCAACCTGATTACCGTGAAGCCCTTGGAGATGTCCAACGCAATGACCGGATTCGAGGTTTCAGTCAGCCAAGTTTCGGTAATGGAGAGCAAGTCGAGAGCCTCCTCATCTAAGAAGTCAAAGATGTTCTGTGTGCGTGTTTCTGCATAGAGCGTGCATTAATTAAGGCTGCCCTAACCATGAGCTTGCCCTGCGAGCGCGCCCCCAGTTGCATCTGTGTCTGTATGCCTTGAGTGAGCTTAAAGTTACACTCCACACAGCCTGAGGTGTGTTTCTCAGCAGGATCCCAGTGCTCTTTTACACAGTTGCTAGAAGGGGCAAGCTGCAAGAGCTCCGTTCTGCTGTAGTCAAACTTAGCAATTTCACCGTTAGTAGCTGAACGGGCAGCATGGCTGGTGCTGGCCGCTTCCAGGACGCTGACAGGCGCAAACGTGCTTGCCTTAGGCGCGCCAGCTGCACGTCCGCACAGCATGTGTCTTTTTATACATCAGCACGCCAGATGACTAGAGCACGCACCACCTGAAAATGACGTCTCTAGTCCTCAATCAGGAAGACTTTCCCCAACCCCTACGGCAACTACGCCCACTTCCCTGAACAAGGGCCGAATGCAGATCATATTTAAATTAACAACAGTTGAAAATCGGGTTGAAGTGAACAGGTAAAGCAGAACTACAATTAACACAATAGTGGATTGATTACTTGATGACAGGTAACTGTCCAAATACTCCTTATTGGCCCCCTACAGACCCTGTTGCATTTGGTTGCACAAAACGAGCAGGAGTAGTCAAACTCAACTTTTACAAACTTTTCAAAAGTTTACAAATCTGTATCTCCAGAGCCCTCCAGTGGATTTTGCTAATTTTGGACTGTAAAATTTCATTAAAATATAATCTATTTTTATAAATTGGTGTTGGATTTCTCGCATGCAGGGTTGCTTTCTTATTTCATTGTTTGGTACTGTTAAATGCGGTACACTACTTCATTTGTTTAAGCCTTTCTGCTCGCAGCCAAAGCTACCCAGGATTGAGCTTAAGGTTTTACAAACGAGCCTAACTGGACCCAAGGCCATGTTTGTGAGTGTATTAAATGTTAAGTCTGCAGAGACATACGATATAATACACACAAATCCTCACAGTTTATGTTGCAACACACCCAATAAGGGAAAAGCACTTTTTTTCAAATTTATCCCGATGCCAGGAGAGACTTTTTTGTGAAAGGTGCTCCTTGAAAAAGAGCAGAATGTGGGTGACTCACAATGATGTTGGCCATTTGCACCATATGCCCCTCTACTTCACCCACCACAGCTAAGGGCAATGCGTCAGTCCAAGTCAGGCACTAATGGTTTATTGTGTTATTCACATTTTACTTCCATCCAGCACAGAATATATCATTGTGGAAATGGATGAGCACACCTTAGCCATTGATCAGTTACTGTGCCCTTCAAATGGTAATTCTATTGTTTATTACATGACATACATCATGGGGCAATGGCTAAATCCACTTCAGCTACTGATCAGCTGTCAAGTCAGACACATTTTGCTGCTGCCCCTCACAGCATAGCACAATGTGTCGGCCCACCCACCACAGTCTCCTAAAAACTGTGGGGCATATGTACAAGCCTCTGTGGCACTTTTATGCTGCAGCACTTTTACGCTGCCGGAGCGTCACTTTTGTGACGCTCCAGGGGTGCAGTGTGCTAGCCCATATTTACAAGGCCATGCAAAGCCACCCTGCGTGGCTTTTCATGACCTTTAAAATATGGAGTAAGGCAATGCCTTACTCTTCCTGAAGGGGAGTTCCATGGGTGTTGCTGTGGGTGTTCCCATGCAACACCCATGGTTTTTTACACTGCCCCAGATTGGCACTATAATGTAAATCTGGGACAGCGCTAAAACGAATGCCTTCCCAAAGCAGGCATAATGAGGAGAAGTGTTTACATTTCTCCTAATTTTTTCTCTTTACATGTGTGTTGCATTCTGCAGCATATTAGAATGAGGAAAGTGCCTCCTTTGATTGTTTTTGTGCTGGAAGGTGTCCCGTCCTGCACAAAAACAATCATGTCACTAACACAGACACCCTTGCACCATTGTGCAAGAATGCCTGTGTTAGTACTCGGCTGCAGTTTGTTTGATGGCAGAAAGGACAGGAATTTGCCATATCTTGTAGATATGGTGCATTCCTGCCCTTTTCTTTTGATGTAGGGCCGCGCAGCTAGAAGGATTGTGGTGTTGCCCTATGCCAAAATATTGTAAATATGTTCTGTGGCCATAGCAAAATGTAAGTGGCTGAATAACTGATCAGTAGCTCAAGTGGGCTCACCCATTGCCCCGTGATGTATGATGTGCTGGGTGAAAATAACATGTGAATGGCACAATAACTAAACAGTGGCTGAAGTGGGCTGACACTGCTGCTCATGAGGGGGCACATAAAAGCCCCGGGCAGCACCAGGTACAAAAGAAATGGCCAACATATTTTCATTGCCTTAGGAGGGGAAAGATAACAAACCCCACCAGGAAAGGGATAGTTCTCCAAATAATTTTTGTGTGCACTCATGGAGGGGTATAACTGATGCAAAGGAAGACTAAATCCCTCCCTCAAATTGTGTGCCTAGGAGCACCAAAATCCCAGGCACATATACATAAAAAATACCATATTTTTCCCTTCACTTGAAGGGGGAGGCAATCATGCCACCCTGGCGTGCCTAGTCAGCTCTCCACGGAAGGGAAAACAGCCAACTGTAAAGTATTGATTCCTGGTGGGCCCACTTGTTTGCTGGGTGGCCGACCCCTCCCAATTATTGATGCACAGGAGCACCAGAAAATGTTTAGGCACATATCAAAAAAAGACATTCTGACCACGTTTTCCTTTACCTTTGGGGGCAAATCCTGCCCTACCTCGGAGACACAATCAGTCCCCCAGGGAAGGGAAAACATCCAAATATTATTTATTTATGAGGGGTCGACGATGCCAGGGGGCTGACTCCCTCCACATAAATCAAGACATCCCTGGTGTCCAAGTG
The DNA here is from genome assembly GCA_963921515.1 of Calotriton arnoldi. NCBI lineage: Eukaryota > Metazoa > Chordata > Amphibia > Caudata > Salamandridae > Calotriton > Calotriton arnoldi. The sequence continues at coordinate 198,754 of CAWUFW010017561.1, forward strand.
GGATCACTGCTCATGAATCACAGTTCACCCGAGATCCAAAAATTGGAAATTTGTTTCAAAGAGACTTTGTTTCCAAAAATGCCTTTTCAAATTTTACGCTGCCCAAGGATGTATGAAAGGGCCCGGCTGCACGAAAAGAAGCACAAAATGGCTACCAAATGTTCCCTTCCCTATGGGGCCCCCCAGTAAAGGGAAAATAAAACTATAAAATATTGGCCCCCAGGCAGTTTGACCATGCCCAGGAGCAAATCCCCCCTTCCAAATAGGGGATCACTGGTGTTTAGTGGATACCTGCTTATGGACCACAGTGCAGGGATCTATTTGAAGACTGGTAGACTGGGAAGGGGAGACTCTCCCATTTCTAGTCATGCCTCCCTCAGACACTGAAATGGCCGCTGGTGGGCAAAATCTCACCAGACGCGCACGGAGCTTACCTTACTTGCTCTTTCTCGTGCTGTCTGGTGGGATCAGTGACGTCAGTACAGTGTGTGGTGCTCTGAGAGGTGTGGGGGTTAGGGTCTGACACAGAAGCGATCCATCGTCAGCCCCCAGAGATAGTAACGTGCGGAGACGCCTCCAGTGAGAGGATCAGAGTTTAACCCGCGGCCCCCCATGTTGACATCTTCCACACCGTGAAAGTAGTGCAGAGGACGTCAACAGGTTGACCTCTCCAGGGAAGGGTTTAACACAAGACTTGCTACATGGACTGTTTAAGCTATTGACCTCCAAAGTGTGCACATTTATATGTTTTTCGGATATTTACTCAGAAGTGCATTTGTGATATTTATTTAGAAGTATGTCTTTCCTCATTAAACTTTACTGTCAATTTCCCCGCTATTGGTAGAAGAAACTTTATTTATGGTTGCTTTTACAACTTTTTTGCTGTTTCCTTGTCAGTTTCCATGGCGATTACAAAACATTCGTGGTTCAAACACTTACTCATACCTCTAATTATTTAGTATTTTGTGCAACATTTAAGTTGAGAAAATGATATGTCAAATGTGTAAAAAATTTGCTAAAGTGTTCCAGTGTTTCATTGCAGCAGACAACAAATTACTTGATTTTGTGTATAAATAGGGTGAACGATTCAAAATAAAAAAACAATAAGAAAACATAAAAAAGCAGCTGTTAAAGCATTTTACTGTACGAGAAATAGAGGACTGCAAGCAGTTGCAGCATCCATTAGTTCCGCATAAGAGGAGGAAGAAGCATCTCTTACAAAGCTGACTGAAATTTATGAACATGAGCTGTGAGCAGGTGATCAAGATGTATTCTTTCGATAAGCAGCCCATCTTAGACTTCCTGGAAAATATCACTAGAAAATTGTAACCATACAATCATTGTCACTACAGTTTCGCCATGGGTGAATTTATTTCTGCCTTCCATTTTTGTGCAAGTGGGCCTTTCCATTGACAGTGGCGGTTGCTGCAGGTGTAACTCATCATCATCATAATCACTTTATTTCGCCAATACAAAGAAGAATGGCATAAAAAGTATACTATGTACAATGAGGTTAAAAATACCAATCGTAAAATTACATAGAAAATAGTTAAGGATAAAATGGTGCCACTTAAACTCCATAAGGAAGTACTCATGCATTTAAAATTAACCATTGAGAAGCGTAAAAAAGGTTAAAATCATGCTCGCATTATCACACATTACGGGTTCTGTTTTCTCCTTTTTAAAGCACACTAAAGAAAAGAAGCCAGAGGATAACAAGTAAAAGGCTCAGCTAATCGCTTTAAGAAATGTAAGGCTGGGCGACATTGTCTAAATTTGAGGCTACGCATTAGCGGGGAAATAAACATCTTCCTTTCCTCTCTATACAAGCTGGGGATGTACATTGGGAAAAAGGGAAGGGGAGTCACATGGACAAACAGTAGGGGCATCCATGGAATATGTGTTAGAGGGATAACCCAACATAAGGGGAATGTAGTTCAACCGAAACCTTGTTAAAAGATATCTATGCTTAGTAATTGTCAAAAAGTTAAATATGTAGGGTTGGCTGAGTTTATTCTTGGTGCTAAGAGGTATAGTTTAACCATGGACTTGTCATGATTTGACTCCCATCTTACTCTCCTCTGCTTTGCCAGCAGTAGTTCTTTTAATTCGGTCCTTGAGATGGACCTACATGTGGTCGGATTATCAAATAAACTGGCCTGACCAATAGTATACAGACTATACATAACAAATTGGAGCCACTTAACTTTGGATGAGAGTCAAACTTTAAGGAATCACTCAAAATTTCTTGTGTAAGCTTCAGCTCTTCCCTTCTCCACACTTAGTGCCACAAAAGGGGAGGAGAGGAATGGATCTGATCTGTTATAAACGGAACGTCCAGTTCAAGGTGACAAATATAGGAGGAACAGGTTTTAGGAACGCCTACCAAACGCTTACAAAAGCGATCCTCAATTTGCTGTAAAACAGATATACTAGTGGTTTCCCTCACAGCAGCCCCATAAGTAGCAACAGATGTCGTTTTAGCTTCATATGTCTTTTTAACTGTGTCAATTGGTTTAGACCCAAGCCTTTTTAGGAACTCAAATAAAGCCCCTATGCTTCTTTCCATCAGTATCCCTCTATTAGCCACCATATTTTGCCATGTGTTTTTGGAGTCAAATTTTTATCCCTAGATAACAAAAAGGTGTAACTCAAACAAGCATTTGTCTGGAATCTGTCTAAGAAAACATAAAAAACTGATATTTTTGCCACTAACTCTGAAGCTTTTTCCCCAAAAATGAATATTTTGTGGAAAATGTTAAAATGCAGTCAAATTAATTTTTTTCAAGCCATTATATTTGGGTTTCTTTGAAATGACTTCAGTGATTTCATTCTACTTTTGGATTGGAGTAGTGGAAGTAGTGCAGGCAAGACATGGTGGCCTGCATGGCATTCATTTATAACAAAACCTCTTCTGCCAAACAGGTGGTTAACCCAAAGTAGGGAAGGTTGTTTGGTGCTAGGTAGGCAGAGGTGAGACCTCTGTCACACTGGCATCCTTGGCAGACCACCCTACAAGGTCTGAATGTCACTCATTGCTCAGGTGACTGATTTTAGTTTCAGTTCCATTCATTATCTATTTATTATCAGTTCATAACTGATGAACTAATGATATTGCCCAACATAAATATATGGTTCAGGAGTATGTTTAAACCATAGTTTAGTTATGTCACATTTTCCAGTGAGGCACCATTTTATTAGAAATGGATGCAGTTTCCAATGTCTTGTTTTTTGTGCTCCTTCTCCTTTCCCCCTCCTAATCAGAGACTTGCTGGAAACTTTCTCTCCTCACAGATTCTGCGTACTGCAGCATTTGTGACGTCGGCGATGCTCTTACATAGAAAGAGTGTATTCTGAATTAAACTTTCATCATGTTCCCTATGTATTACTTTGAGGGACGTCCACTGGAAGTTCCGATGTAGACCTGCAGAAGACATTATTGTGTATTAGCTTTTGTTTAGAATGATACATATTGTATTTCAGTTCTCCAGGCTAGAGTTGCTGAGGAAGTGAATGAAAGATTTTCCTATACCTTAAGAAATCGGTTAGTTGTTTCCTCTGATTTGTCCAAAGTGAACTAACCATAGATCATGCCAAGCTAAAATTGCTAATTATTTATGGACTTGGGTAACAAAACTGGATTTAAGGAATATGGGCAACTTTACATTTTCCTCCTGAAACTCTGTCCAATTTGATTTAAATTTTCCTTACTTAGAACGCTGTTAGGACTCTTCATGAGTCTAACACTTAATTTTTAGGTAGATGCTAATGTCCGTTTATTGGTTATTATTCTGATAATGATTTTGTATTCTGTATTTTATTCTTTATTATGTTAATCCGTTTTCTCCTTGTAATTCCTTTTACTAAAGACTTCTTGAAATAAATATTTAAATGTATTTTCTGATCTAGAACTCAATTGTTGAGAGGCTTCAGTTACTATTTGATTGCGTTGATAGGTACTCTGCTAATTTGATGAATTTAAGGGAAGAGGGTGGTTTCTCTGCCTACAAGATCAATGGATCCGAGGAGCTAAACTGCTGAGGTAAAATTTGGGGTGTCTAAATTATTGGGTTGATTTTTGAAGTTTGCCACCCACACTGGCATACTTTTTACTGAATTAAATTTGTGCTAGAAAAGCTATCAATACCATTGTGCAACTTGAATATCTCTCACTATAATTTGTGATTACAAGTACCCATGATCAATTTGTATTATGGGTATCACTGTATACAAAGCATTGCATGATCAATGTCCTGACTTTTTAAGTACAGTTTCTCATGGTACTCACCTCCCAGATCACTGCGTTCCGCTTCTGCTAAATTGGTTTAAATACCCAGGTTCAAGCGCTCTACTTGGGGCAGAAGAGGCTTTGTTCTGGGAGCCGCAAAAGCCTGGAATAATCTATCCCTGTATATTAAATTCATGCCAAATTTGCTGGTGTTGAGGAAAGCTTAAAAAACTACGCTCTTTTCGACCTACTAAAATAGCTTTTCTGGATCCCTTTTCTGCAGTTTCAGCATGCGCCAAGATGCCTGATGGCATTCGAGCACTCAATAAGACCATTTAACATAAGCTATCTGCGGTGTTTATAAATAAAGATGATAATATATGGGCTAAAATGCCACTGTCATGTATAATAACAATTCTGTAATCACAAAGTAGTTCTGTGACTATATTGAAAAATGAGGCTGAAGGTGAACGTAATAGTGTGGTTCTTGGTAAGTGGAATACGTCATATATGTACTCAGAATATAATTGCTGGAAATGGCCCTTTCTAGGCTGCTTTCCCACGACTTTTTGCTTTTGTGCCTCCTGGTTTTCCACTGATCTATGTGCTAGCCTTAGAACTTTGAGTGCTTTTGACACTGCCATTGAGTGCGAAAGCGCTGGGCTTAGCCACTTCCCAAGGTCCTGCATGTCTCTTGCTACATCGGAGTACTCGCTGGGGGCAGGGTGCGGTGTAGGGAAGAGGCAGGGCATGTGTGTGGATGCTCTACAAGCACTGGTAGTGAATGACACTGGATGGTATGCTAGGTATGGTGGGGCCTGTTTCTCGCATTGAGTAGCCAAGGGGGCAAGTGGAAAGGCTATTGAGCAGTATTTCCTCTGTGCAGAAGAGTAGCAGTATAGTTTTTGATATGGATGAGTTAGTAATGACAAAACCTCTCCGGTCGTGCAAGTGGATTTGAAATTACTAATGTGGAAATGTCACTTTGTGAAAGTAAGTAACCAACAGGTGCGTACCTTGCGCACCCTTCTGTCGCACTGCAGGATGCAGGAAATTTTTCCTCACAATAAACCACTGCTTGCTGAGTAATCCAAATTTTGCAAAAGTAAACCAATAGTTGAACTCATCCTTAATTCACAATTGATCCATGTCTTTTTAAACAATGCGGAGACAGCGTGATTCCACCATGATTCCTTTATTAAACATTTTCAAATGCCTCCTGTTTGCCCATCCAGGTTTTTAACAGCAACACGTGAGAAGAATCATTCATACGAGTGGGCTCATGAAATTTCACCCAATGCATTTCGAGCCCAGCGGCTCTTCGTCAGGGGTCACTGAAACAAATAGAAGAGATAGCTAAACCAACTGCTCAATTCCAGCTCACTATGTACTGTAAAAAATCATAATATTACAAACCCCTACTGCCTCAACCCCTTATCAAACCTCACTCCCTTCCACTACTCAACTTAGTGAGAAACACCCATGCATCAAGAAAAATACTAAACCCCTTCCCACAAAACAAAAGCCCAACCCAGATACAAAATCAACAGTAATCCGCTGCGTGAATGGTGCCATACATATATATTTTTTTGTTATCGGTAAGGGTGGGTTCACTTGAGGGTTGTTTTTGAGAGTATGGTTCTTGTCAGTTTTATTTTCGCGCTGGGCAGTGCACTGTGGTTATTTTAGTCATCATTACATATCCCTTTAAAACACAGAGCTCCAACAGAGAGAGGTCACAGGGCTAGAATCAACCTTTGGATTTTAAACACTAAGGGCCCCATTATGATGGCGGGCGGACTTTGTTCGCCTGCCACCGTAACGGAAAACGGGACCGACCGCCAGAGGAGCGGCAGTCCCGCCAGGCCAATTAGGATGCGCCCGCCACACTGGCGGGCACATCCTCGACTTTAACATTGCGGCGGGCGGTGCTGTAAGCAGCACCCGCCGCAATGTTAAAGTCCATGTTAGTGCATTGCCATGCAAAACGTGACAGGCACCGCGCGGTGCCTGCCACCTTGTGCATGGCAATGAAGGGGGGTACCATAGGTACCCCCCAGTGCAGCCACCCACCCCCCGGGGGCCCGCAATGGGCCCCCAAAGTAATTTCCCACATGCCTTTCCATGGCAGAGTCTCCGCCATGGAAAGGCATTCCCACCGCAGGCATCATAATATGGATGGTGGTGCCTGCAAGGCACCGCCACCATATTATGGGCTTTTTCCGCCCGGCCGGCAATCGTAACGATTGCCGACCGGCGGAAAAGCGTCTGACAGTCTTTCCGTCCGCCGCAGTACCCCTCGCCATACTAATAAGGCGGGGGTAAAACAGGAACAGATGGCGGGCAGATCGCCACTGCCGGGCCGGCGGTGGTCACCGCCGGGCCGGCTGTGGCGATCCGCCCGCCATCCTAATAGGCCCCTAATTGTTTACACGTGGGTAAGCCTTTAATGATAACGGTTCGAAAGGCGGAGGGAGCATATTCTTTCGTTAGTATTGTGCGAAAGCGCACGAGGAGATGAGGCTGCCGGTCGTGGCTCCTGAGGTAACTGTGCAGGCATAGTTTACATGACATACGGGGAGGGTTGGTATGAGTAGGCAGTGGGGCTAGAACATTAGGGTATTTCTGGGATATTTCTAGTGGGTTTAGGGGTTTGAATCAGCAGAATGGGAGTTGCACATTAATTTTTTGGCATCTGTTTGGCACCATTCACGCAGCAGATTACTGTTGATTTTGTATCTGGGTTGGGCTTTTGTTTTGTGGGAAGGGGTTTAGTATTTTTCTTGATGCATGGGTGTTTCTCACTAAGTTGAGTAGTGGAAGGGAGTGAGGTTTGATAAGGGGTTGAGGCAGTAGGGGTTTGAATATTATGATTTTGTACAGTACATAGTGAGCTGGAATTGAGCAGTTGGTTTAGCTATCTCTTCTATTTGTTTCAGTGACCCCTGACGAAGAGCCGCTGGGCTCGAAATGCATTGGGTGAAAGTTCATGAGCCCACTCGTATGAATGATTCTTCTCATGTGTCGCTGTTAAAAGCCTGGATGGGCAAACAGGAGGCATTTGAAAATGTTTAATAAAGGAATCATGGTGGAATCACGCTGTCTCCGCAGTGTTTAAAAAGACATGGATCAATTGTGAATTAAGGATGAGTTCAACTATTGGTTTACTTTGCCAAAATTTGGATTACTCAGCAAGCAGTGGTTTATTGTGGGGAAAAATTTCCTGCATCCTGCAGTGCGACAGAAGGGTGCGCAAGCTACGTGCCTGTTGGTTACTTACGTAATGAGCTGTGATTCTGGGGACGGTTCACAGCATCTGCTCGCACGCAATAATATGGTCTCATATCCTAAAGACAACATATGTTTAAGGGAAGGAGTGCATTCGTTTCCTGTTTTGCATCGCAACTTTGTGAAAGTAGGCATTTCTGTGCTCTTGGCTCTGTGTGCCTGTCAGCCTGTCTCCAATCTACATCTGGGTGGAGGGGGACAGCTTCATCTGTGCATTTATGATTGAAGGCCATAAACTAGGAGCTCAAGGGAAACTGCAGACCTCTGACTCTGAGGGGGCCTTCCTGGGATGGATACAAGAGGGTGGAATTGGCACCTGCATTCCAAGGTGCAGGATCTTGGCCCCACTAAAGATATTGATCAAGCCTCCCAAGGTAGGAAGGCAGACAGACAAAATTTAGAGAGGGCCTGTGCATTTCAAAGGTGGCCTTTTGAACTGATCACAATTTCAAAGGCCATTGTGGGTGTAACTTCTGGGGCTCTGCCCTTAGGAGTTAGACTTTGGGGATTGGAACCATACTATGCTGGTTCAATGCTGGGACATTGACAAGAGGACCCACTGGGGCAGGAAGGACTGCAACTGGATTATCCACAGACTTGTGGTTGCCTGGGGATTGTCGTGCTCCAGGAAGTAGACTATCACTTGGTGGATTTTGCCTGGATGTTGCTGGCCTGCAGCTAATTGCCAACTTTCGTCACTCAGGTTCCTAAGCATTCTCGAAGGGAAAGTTGACTGGCAAATAAATCCACTCTAAAGGGGGGAGAGGACAACTTCCCACCCCAGCCTCTCCAAACTATCACTGTCCACACAAAAGAGAGGTAGGAATGGAGGATGTGGCTTAATAGTCTAGTGTAAGTGGCATGTGCTCAGTGTGAAACAACTGCCCTCACTCACAAATTGTGACATGCTTCAGCATAGGGCTTTCTAACTAACACACCGCTGCTGTCTCAACTTGATGAATGTGTGACTAGAGGGAGCTGCTCCTACTCCCCCGCCACTTCGAGCACACTTTCTGATGAAACTCGATAGAACAGAAGTGTGTGTTACATATCCCCTAAATGGAAGAGGGAAATACCCTTGATTAAAACCTACAAAATTAAGGTAGGACAGGAGGGGTCTAAAAGGAGATCTTAAAGGGCCTGATGAAAGCTGTGCAGACCTTCTATTGAAGGCTAAGGTAAATCGGCAGAAACATGTTGACGCACATGCAGTAAGGAGGGGTGAATGGGTACTAATAATCTTCGTTCACCACCATCCTATTCGTTTTTAACCCTGGCCGGGTAATGCAGGAATAAAGCATAACCACGGATATACCCGAGCTAGTTTTAAAAATCACTAACTGCACATTTATTATTTTGTTGATCCCGTTATTATTTCTATGTTTGTATTGTCTTTCCCTCCCCTTTGCTCCACCCCAGACGTTGGTCTACGCTGTGGTGTTAGTTAGGAAACCCGATGATGAAGCATGTCACAATTTGTGAGTGAGGGCAGTTTTTTCGCACTGAGCACATGCCACTTGCACTAGATTATTAAGCCACATCCTCCATTGCTACCTCTCTTTTGTGTGGAAAGTTGACTGGCACCCTGTCCACGAGATTCCAGGGACAGAAAGGATTTCCCCATTTGCACAAGATCATAAGGGCAATCTCATATCGGGTCTAGTCAGGTTCATTTTTAAAACCTTAGCTCAGAGCTGGTTAGCTGTGGCAGAGGGTAATCAGGCTTTATCAAAGGAACAGTGCATTAAGAAGTACCAAAACTGAAAATAAAAAGTAAACACAGTGTGATATAAATTCCAAACCAATCTATAATAATAGGGTATTTCTTTACCTTTAAAGAGTCACCTAAATGGCTGCTTTTGAAGTTTATATTAGTGGTGCTGATGCAAGACATACAGGATGCTAAAGGATGCTAAAGATGCATGGGATGCTGCTCTGGTGCAGGGGAGTGTCCTGCAGCCACTCCTTGGTCTTTGACCTTTGGAGATGGTCTTTGGCCTCAGGTTTCAATCTGTAATGATGTACAGGTGAGGTCTAGCACAGGTCCAGTTGCCACTGGCCAACTGGCCTCTGGCTACAGAAAATCCAGTAGTTTCCTTTAACTGACAATAACTTTCTTGCAAGGTGGCAAGAGGACACTCTGACAGCCTTCACGGGTCCATCAAATGAAGAGGCACCAAAAATAAAATAAATGACTCTAAAAAATCAAGGGCCTAAAAAAGAAAACTGTTTTACAAAAAGAGCCAATCTAGGAAAGCCAAATAAAGGTAATCAAAGGAAAAAACATTGGTTTATAATAAACCAAACTGATTTCCTTGAGAAAAACAAATATGACAACTCCAAATGCCAATAGAACGCATTTATTGACAAAAACCTGTGAAAGAAATTGACAAAACCCACCCACAAAACACGTCATTCCGAAACGCACACATACATAACAGATAATATAACACTACAGAACTCAACATACCATAGTACTACATTATTAAAACACTGTAAAAAACACAAATAAACTAGGGTCAAATAGTAACAATAGATCTAAATATAACAAAACCAACCAACAACATTATTACTAACTTTTAAACTTCTCTCCTAAATCACTGCTACCCTCAAAACCCTTAAAAAATCCTTAAAAATGACTTGCCTGTTCCAATAAACAGCAGCACCTTTCCGCAACCTGGTTCCAGGACAGTATACTAAAAATAACAAAAAATAGACTACAAAATAGAAGGTATTGGTAATAAATTTTTGGCTGCCAATTAGACTATCTCCCTAAAAAATGATTGGGAAATATTGTAAAAATGTTAATTAAATGTATAAGAAATTGTTAAAAATTACTACATATGTAAAACATATCAAACAATCTTATTCAGAATTATGAAAAAAATTGTGAAGTATAAGCTAAATTATAGTAGCAATTAAATACAATTATTTAAAATATACTAGTAAAACATATGGGACAATAATGTTGAAAAAAATATATAATAAGTGTTCAATGTTAGAAAAAAAGTTTAAAAAATATTAAACCTATAAATCAGATCAATCAATGTTAAAAAATGATTAAAACAATTGTAAAGTAAAAATTAAATCATAGCACATAATATATACAATTATTTAATATATGCTAATAAAAGGTGAAACTAATGTTGAAAACATATATGTAAAAAAGTTAGTAAATGTTAGAAATTGTTAACAAGCAAAATAATAGCAGTTGAAAATGTATAACATACAAATGTATATAAATGTGATTTACCTGATTCTTTGTTATTAAACCGGCCACAGCACAAGCTCCCATACAGAAAAGGAAGTTTGTGTTCATCCCGACACCATGTGGCAGGCATGGTGCCTGCCATGCGGTGCAGGGATGAACGTGCCTCCTCGGCCCCCAACCGGAGGCTGCTGGCTGAAGGGGCCCTGCTAGATGCCCCCGAAGTCACTTTCCGACAGGGTTTCCATGTCGGAAAGCCCGGAATGGAAACCCTGCCAGAAACCAACATCGTAATCCGGATGGCGTAAAACACTGTCCATAGGGATGACGTGTCAGTTACGACTGGCAGACGAGCTCCTTGGGCCCGTCAGGAGCCAGCCGGAATGTAGGGTCCCTTTCAAAACTGACAGCCTCCATTGTAATGAGACTGTCAGTTTTTAAACCGCGATGAGGCCCTTAGGGTCTTATTATGAGTTTCATGGTGCGGCGGAGGGACCACCCCGCTGCGACACCGCCAAAGCTGCATAAGAACCGCCCACTGTCTAATGACTTTTTTAGTCATTGGCAGGCGATTCCTTTGGCATTCCCACGGGGGTGCCTATAAAATGTCAAAAACAGTTCTAGCACTGCGTGGATTGAAAAGTACATGCCGTGCTGGAACTTCTGTGCATGCCCAGAGGGGGGCAGATGTTGTGACCCCTGTGTGCATCTGCAGGGTGTAAGGCACAAGGTGACCCTGCAGGGCCTCCTTTGTTTCTTCTCCGCCAGGTTTTCATGGAGGAAGAACTGCCATAAAAACCCAGGTGGATAGGAAACTCGTTATATGCTTGGTGGGACCACGGCGATCCTGCCAAGCATATGGATGCCTCTGGACTGCCACGCCAATGCCAGGAAATGGCGGTTCCCTCGCGGAGGCTTCTGTCCCAGGGCTGCATGACCACTAGGGACATATTGTGGCAATCATAAGACCGCCACCAGCGCACCATCATGACTCTGGCAGTCCGAGGACCGCCAGTCTCATAATTAGGCCCTAAATAGTTTAAAATTACAATATCCACTTCAAAATAAAACTTTTTACATAACATACTACAAAATAAAAATATTACAGACAGTCCATACTGCAGATTCTTATATTTTTCGTGTAGTATAAAATTTAGTAAAATAATATTTAAAAACGCACTAATTTTACTACAACCCTTTATATTCATAGTCATATTTGCAATTATAAAATTACTTTTTTAATTACAATTATTGTAAAAATTGTTTTAAAATATTTCTTAATATTCATAAAATTAAAAAATTAAAAAACACAAAATTAACAATAATTAATTTTGATTAACATTTGAATACATTTAATATTTTTTAACATTTATAAAAAAAAAAACTGAAATTAAAAAAATATCAATTGTTTTTTAAATTGCACATTTTTAACCAACTTTTTTTTCTCGCTATGCAAACATTTCTAAATATTCAACTTATTGGGGGGCGTGGCTTGCCGTGCTGCGGAATGGCCACTCTGTGAGCGAGCTCCGCCGGCCGGGACGAAAATCCTATATTAATCCTGCGAACGGAGAGCAGAAGCGGCGTGGACAACTAGCCATCGGGCGGCGGGGTGACACTAGACCCTGCGGCTGCAATTCCTGTGGTCCGACTGCGCTTCGGGTTCGAGGCGCGCGGCTGTCCCTTGAGCTGCGGTCGACCGGCTGGTCCCTTCTACTTGCCGCACCCGGGCGATCCTGAAAATCGAGCCCGCGGCTGCGGGCAGCCTTTGGGCCCGAGACGAGACATATGGTGGAGACGCTGATTCCGGCTCGCTGGCGGCGGCTGGATGGTTGCGGCGGAGCCATAGCCTGAGCGACGTGCTGCACAGTGCCTGGAGGCAGAGAGACGGCTCTCGTGGGCGACCACAGGACCCCGTCTTGTAGGCCGCGGCCGCCATCTTGTGAATCTGCTATCGGCCGCTAGTGGTGACTGGAGCGGCCAAACTGCGCTGCCCCGCCCGCGGACTTGTGGAGGCGCTGGGGACTGGCTGGTGAGTGCGGCGCTGCGAGGTGCCTATAGGGGAAGTGTGCAACTCTCGAGGTGTGCTCATTGCCGTTGCGCGGATCCGTTGCGCCCTCCATCCCATACGCTGGGCCCACCCGCCCCTTCTTTGACACGATGCTGGGAGCCGCGAGTTGAGAGCGCCTGGTGCTGCTGGTGCCTACTGACCGTGTTTACCTGGGTGTGCGGCCTGCGATTCTTACGGCGCTGATTTCCCTCAAGGTTCGAGAGCGCAGGACCAACGAGGCAGATAAGGCCTGATGTGTGGACATTGTGAGACGCCCTCGGCGTATAGTGCCTTCAGAACACCTGGTTCTGTGCCCCAGTAGTGAACTAGCTTGCGGTCTAAATCTACTGATCGTGGCAGTGCTGAGCCTGTGCTAATACTAACAGGGGTGCCCCGGGCTGACCCAGTCCGCGGGGTGGGGAAAGCTACCATCTTGGTGACTGGTGAGGCCTGACGCCCTGGGTCTGCCGGATTAAGCCGTGCCTAGTTGTGGGCTGCATCGCCGTTCCAGCTTACGCTTGTGAGTCACTCGGCGGAGTGGCCACTCTCGGCGGCTGCCACAATGGGTAGGCAAGATGCCAAGCAGCCAAAATTGACATTTGAAAACAAGCGCTCCACGAGACATACGGAACCGGACTCGGACACTCAGGGAGACGGCCCCCATGAACAGATGTCGGAGGATCACGGGGAAGATCTGCGAACCCTCATGTTGGAATTGCGCTCCAGCCTACGCAACATAGACACAAAACTGGACACACTCACTGCGCAACTCGACTCTGTCAAGACTCAGGTGGCGACGCACGAGACCCGGTTGGATGCTATCGAGAATCGGCAAACGGAATTTCATGAATTTCAAGCTGACACCAAAGAGCAATTGTTGCACATGGATAAACTGCTGGGCATCATCAGGGCCAAGAACGAAGATTTGGAGGCCAGGTCTCGGAGAAGCAACCTCCGGATTACAGGTATTCCGGAAACCACCGCCATTTCCAAGATGGAGACCTTTGTGACGGAACTCTTACACGAACTCTTTGACCCCCATCTATCGTCGGTGTTCGTGGTGGAGAGAGCACATAGATCTCTAGGGCCGAAACCTCCGATTGGCGCAACACCTAGACCAATCCTGGCAAAATTATTGAACTATCAGGACAGAGATCTTATATTGCGCATGGCTAGGGACAAAGGCCAGATCTCCCATAAAGGCAATACCATCTCTTTCTATCCCGACTTCACCCCAGCAGTGCAGGCGGCCCGTAGGGAATTCCTCCCCGCAAAGCGTATTCTTCTGCAGGCGCAGATCCCATACTCCCTACTGTATCCTGCCAAGCTGAAAGTTTCATATGACGGCACTGCTCACCTCTTCACTGATGCGAAATCCGCCTTGAAGTTTGCCAAACATGTTGGTGGGAAAAAAGTCAAGCAATCTGGAACTGCTGAGGGTACTCGAGAGGGCCATCTAAGCGATAACGATTGACCCGGTACCTCGCCTTTGTTCACTGTACTAAAATGTTGCCATGGGGCGAGATGGGGTTAAATATGAGTACCTGCTTTAATATGACTTTTCTGTAATGATCCTTAAAGTTGATGTAGGGTATCCTGGGACCCCGTAGCCTGTGAGTTCTTGGGTGGTCCATTATATTAATTTTTAGCTACCTGCTTCTCTGCAGTACTCCCGGCCACCCTGTGCAAACAGGGAAGTTTGCCGGCGATACCTCGCCCTCATAGGAAACTTCCCCTTCTTGAGTTATGGGTTTTTGTATGTTAGGACTGTGATGGGTATTCTGCAACCTGTTTGCGGCGTTGGAGTGGGTGGGGGGTGGTGGATAGGGGATGTTTTCTCGTTTACAGCCAGTACACTTGCACAATGTCAGTTAGGACGTGTGACTGCTTTTGGGTGTTGGCACGCTCTCTTCACCAGTATTGGTTGGGTGACTACTCTTTGTAAAACTGCACGCTAAGACCATAAATTTTCTCACGTGGAACATTAGGGGGCTGAACGATTACAGGAAGGCTAGGTTAGTACATGCCTATCTATCCCGGCACAATATTGACATATGTTTATTGCAGGAGACACATTTAAATGTTAAGCCTTCGCAAAGGCTGAGTAATAACAGATGGGGTAACGTGTATTCATCCATTTTTTCCAACTACGCTCGCGGAGTTGCGGTGTTGATAAGGAGGGGAATGGACTGGCGGGAGTAACATGCCGTTGTTGACCCAGAGGGGAGGTATCTTCTCATAATGGTGCTCTGGGAGGCGTACCCTTGGTTTTAGTGGCAGTATACGGCCCCAATGTAGATTCACCAGAATTTTTTCGTCATATCTGGACCCAGATCAGATCGACTGGCTGTAGCACGATATTATGGGGCAGTGATTTTAATGCCATCTTAGATGATGTCATGGATAGGCACGGTGCAGCTCGTCCCTTACACCCACATACTAGTGCCGCCTTACAAGCTATTATATCTGATGGTGACCTAGTTGATGTTTGGCGGAGTCACCATCCCCAGACGTTGGAGGGTACATGCATTTCTAGTCACCATAGTGCCTGGTCTCGGCTGAATTTCTGGCTGGCCTCACGGGATGTGACGACTTGGACTGCGGAGGTCCTGCACCTGGTGCGCTCCCTATCCGACCATGCTCCCTGTCTGCTTAAATTGCAACTCCCTGATGCGATACCTCGTGCCTTCACCTGGCACCTCCCCCCACATGCGCTCCTGGACGAGGCTTCCAAGGAAGAAATACGTTCGGATATAACAGACTATTTTACCCTTAATGCAGGCTCTGTAGACACTGAGGCTTCCCTATGGGAGGCGTTTAAAGTTGTTATTAGAGGACAGTGTATTGCTCGGCAAGCAGGGGTATTGAAAGCTATCAGGGGTACATTAGCATCGATAGAAACCCAGATTAAAGATCTTGAAACCCAATTCTATTCCTCAAATGTACCGGGAACAGCCGCCCTCCTAAAAGCCAAACTACTGGAATTTGCCGAAGAGTCGCAACGCGAGGTCAAATTCCTGGGTAAATATGCTGAGGCCCGCAGGTATGGCGAGGGCGATAGGCCTGGCCGCACTCTGGCTGGAATGATCCGCCCGTCTAGATCCGCCATGTTTATACACGAACTCCATTCCACACGTGGTGACGTTATTAGGGGCCCGGTAGCTATCTTGGACGCCTTCTCGTCATTTTACTCCCAGCTCTACACTGCTACCCAACGGACATGCCCGGATGGGTTGCAGGAATTCTTGGACTCACTTGCCCTAGTCTAGTTCAATAATTTACATAGGGAGTATATGGATCTCCCCATCACGGTGGCGGATGTTGCCCAGGTTATCAGGAGCCTACCGCTTGACAAGGCCCCAGGGCCTGATGGCCTGACTACTTCGTTCTACAAAACATATGTGGAGGAGTTGGCGCCCCGGTTATTGGCGGTCTATGAGGAAGCTCTAGAGGTGGGAGTCCTACCCCAGTCCATGAGGGAAGCAATAATCATTACCCTATTAAAACCCGGGAAGTCTGCAAGAGACATAGACTCCTACAGGCCACTATCGTTGATCAATGTGGATGTTAAGATCCTCGCCAAGTTGATTGCTAACAGGCTACAACCCTTACTTCCCATGATTGCCCTCCCAGACCAATCTGGGTTTATACCCGGAAGGTCGACTGCCCATAATTTGCAAACCATTTTTTCAGTGTTACACTATCTCCACCCAGAGGTGCGTGCTGCCGCCATATTTTTAGATGCTACAAAGGCATTTGATACACTTGAGTGGCCATATTTATTTACGATATTGACCCGTATGGGATTAAGCCCGATCTTTATCAGCCGCATCCGGTTATTATACAATTTGCCGGTGGCCCGGATTAGGGTGAATGGCTTACTCTCTGATTCATTCTCCATATCGCGTGGGACGAGACAGGGGTGTCCACTTTTGCCCCTGCTCTTTGCCATTGCAATGGAGCCTCTGGCCGCCCGTATCAGGCAACACCATACGGCCCGGGGCATTGGCTTCAGCACCCGAAGCCTACTCATCTCACTTTATACGGATGATGTGACCTTGTACATTACTAACCCCGAGGTAAATTTAGATCCTGTTCTTAGAGAGTTCATTCGCTTCGGGGGCCTTGCTGGCATAGCAGTCAACTGGGCGAAATCGGTGGTATTTCCCTTGATGGATGGCACACCTCAGGTGCGGTCTGAGTTCCCATTGCGGTGGGAGGCAGACGCAGTTAAGTATCTAGGTGTGTGGCTGAGTCGGGACACGCAGGAGATTTGGAACCTGAATTTTGGGAGGGCGGTCACTTGGTTGGTAGAGAAGGTTCAACTCTGGTCCAAATTGCCCCTATCGATGGCTGGGAAAATCGCTCTGGCCAAGATGGTGATATACCGAAGTTCCTTTATTTATTTGTCACCATCCCACTCCCTCTTACGCAACATTTTTTCTCCACCCTCAGATCACAGTTGATATCACTGGTCTGGGCCGGAGGTCAGGCCAGGGTGTCCTGGGATCTCTTGACCCTCCCGTTGCGGCAGGGGGGTCTGGGGGCGCCGGATATGCATTTATATGCTTTATGTGCTCAGGCCCAATTTCTGCACTTTTGGGTCCATCCGACGCCCTATCAGCCCCATGTGGTGGTGGAGTTGGACGCCGTGTCCCCTATCCTGCTTAAGGTGGCGCTATATCAGACTACGCAACGTCCCCGGGCGGATGTGGACACTGCGGGGACCCTGCGGTGGGCATGGGGAGAGCTGCGGAGGCGGGCTGGCATCCCGTTACTTTATGCTCCTTCCATCCCGCTGGCGCGGAATCCTATGTTGCCTTGTATTCGGGACGGAGTCAGCCGATCCCTTACCCAAACTATGAACTTACACTCATTTGCGGATCTGTATCCTGCTGACATGTTTCGCCCCCCCCGCGGTGGGTGACGAACAGACGGTTCCCTTCGCTGCGCTCTTCCTATATCACAAACTACGCGAGGCGTGTCGTGCCCTGTGGGACGGCTTTCCTGCGGCTCCCCCATCGTTGCCCGTGTTGGAGAATGTGTTACGGTAACCTTCCCCCCGCAAACTCGTCATGCGTCTTTACACCCAAATGCAAAGCTCCAGCCCGGTGGTGACGCCTAAGTCCTTTCAATGCTGGAATAGCGAGCTTCCCATTCCATTGACTGAGGCCCAATGGGACTTCTGTTGCGGGCAGCTCACCGCGCTCTCCCCAAACTACAGGCTCCGCCTGATCCATTTTAAATACTTACATCGGTATTACAGGACGCCGATGGGGCTGTATCGCATGAAGCTTAGGGAAGATGAATGCTGTTGGCGCTGTAGATACTCTCCGGCTTCGTTTTTACATATTGCTTGGGACTGCCCGCCGATAGCTGAGTTCTGGTTTGAAATTTTTGAAGTAGTGAACCAAATCATTGGTAGAACGGATGCTCCTTCCCCAGCCCTGGGTTTATTGGGGTACGTAAAGGACACACTGCCCAAGCACCGCAAGTTGCATGCCCTCCTCCTACTTTATGCCAAAAGGCAGATTGCTCTCCACTGGGATCGGAAGAGGGTGCCCTCACTAAAAGCCTGGATGAAAGATGTTATGTATGGCCATACACAGCTGAACACCTTTTGGGAGCTTATGCCCGCGTCCTCGAGGCCCCGGGACATATGGGAACCGTTTCTGGCCTGGGCCCGGAACCGGTCGGGGTCTCCTACGCCTGCACGCACTGATGATGCCTAGGGGTGACCTGAGTCTTTGCGCTGCCCACGCCTGTTCATGGTATTGTCTCCTCTTTTGCATCTCCACTGTCCATATGATAGGCATGTGTATACCTTTCTACATCAATCACTCTCATGTACCTGTGTAAGCATTCTACGATCTAGGTTCCGGATCCCTGCCTGTAATTTTGTAATTTGTAAAGTGTTTGCGGTGATGTATGTGTGCCTCATTCAATGCCATTTACTGCCTTTTGAAATGCACTGTCCTTGTCTGCGATATCATTTGTGCTGCTGTACCAACATGCTGGCTGTACGTGTTGTTATTGTTGGATATTGTTTTCTTACTTGAAAATATAAATACAATTAAAAAAAAACAAATATTCAACTTATTAAAAAATAAATGTATATGATTTTATATTTAACAATATATATTTTAAATATATCATACCATTAACATATATCTTAATTAACATCAATTTAAAATATATTAAAATATTACCATGATAAACTATATTTAAAAAGTCTAAATTATTAATTTGCATATCATTAAAATATCCTGCTACTAAAAAAATTAAAACAACAATTAATTATATACATTATTATAACTAAAAATACAAACTTAAACATTTTCATAAAAAACTAATACATTACTAAATAATTGTTTTTTTAAGTTAAAAACATACGAACACACTACAATACATAAAATACTAATTATCACTTACAAACGATATTGCATGCAATATTTTCAAAATTGATATTTTTTACAACGATATTAAACACAACACTAAAAATGATATTTTTACCTTCGATATTCCTGTCAACAATATTTTTGATGTCCTGATATTCTGGACACGATATATTTGTATCACAATATTTTTTTCGATATTCTGTCCAAACACCGAAAAGAGGGCAAAAACTACTTTTCCCCTTCATTGTTTGCACAGCAGTTGTGATTCTGCCCCTTTACTCATACTATCCATTGGGACCAGTTCTAGTATTCAGGTCAGACAATGTTGTGGGATACATGCAAGCCACACAAATTACTTAACCTTGGCTTCACCTGGGTCTATAGGTTTCAGGATTGCCCAGTCGTATTCCCCGGGTCCTGGACACACCCAGGCCCTACTGCTGTTGCTATTCCACATAGAAACTGATAGGGAATAGTTTTTTACTTCAGACATATTTTTGATATTTGGAGAGCATGATGTTCACGAAAACATGCAGGGATACTTTTGTGCCTCTGTAGTGTAGGGTTGGAGTCTAGTACGAGCAAGGACAAACTCCTCACCATTTTATCACAAAAACTTGGCCCTGAAGCCTAGCAGTACTTTCCTCTGCCCTGGGGTGTGCAGACTAAAAGTAAATCCAATCTACCACAACCCCTAGGTGGCAGAAGGACTGTGTGAGCATCTGTGGTTGAGTGGAGCAGTCTCATACCAATAAGGGCCGGGCCCCCTACCCAATATCTAATATAAAAATACATCTCTGGTGTCTAGTGATGCTTATGGGTTCATTCCCTTCTCTGCCTGCTAGTGGATCAGAAAGACAGTACAGGCCACTGCGTTATAGTGATCAGCCCAATACCAATATGGGCCAGGCTAACCCCCACCACTTTTCTCACAAAAAATCACCCTGGTGTCTAACAGTGCTATATGCCACCATAGCATGGGTAGATGGGGGAAAATCCCAGTCTGATCTCTCTCCAGTGGGTCAGTGTGGCTGAGGCATTGGGGCAGAAAGACTGTGTGGGCCATTAGAATAAAGAGGTATTGTTTAATACTAATACAAGCAACTCCCATCACATTATGCATAGTAAGACAAAAATTAATTCCTAGTGTCTAGTGGTGATTTCTGCCCCTCTCATAGAAAGATTAGTGGTAAACTCCCCAATCTGCCTTCTGGGGCCAGAAAGACTGGGTGGAACCCGGTGGTAGAGGGATGCAACCTATAACCAATCCAGACTGGTCTTCCATCCAATACATAGTATTAAAAATGAATCCCAGGTACCTACTGGTGTTGTTTGCCTTTCTGGGTGGGCATATTGGGGCTTGACTCCCAATCTGCCTGGCATTTCGTGAGTCCATGGAGTGGAGGGCTGTGAACCAATAGCAATATGTACCTGACCCCACCTCTTCTCAGGTGGAAAAGTCCCTTCTGCATTCTGTATAGTTGTGCTTTCTGCCTCTAAACCCAGGGGTGCATAGATTGGGTCTAAACGCAACCTGCCCCTGACTATCTGGGGAACCCAGAGAAGGAAGAGAAAGGCATGAGGTCATTACAAACCAGTCCCTCTTCTCTTTGTCTGAGAAAATAAAACATTTCCAGGTCTCACTGCAGCCATTATGATCAGTGGTTCGGGCCTGAGCTATAACCTCAAGCACCTCAATGAGTGAAAGCATAATTTTGCTTTCAATAGTGATGACATCATACACATTCACACAAAAAACCCCAGCAGCTGGAAGAGAGGGCCAGAAGAGGGAAATCCCTCTGGTGCACGCAGCAGAGCTCTTTCCCTGCCTCATGCGCAAATTGAGGAGGCCTGGAGTCTAGAGATGGCGCTAGGTCAGTTCACAGATCTTGAGTCAAGAATACTCATGCCTTCTCCCAAACCGATCTTATCCTCTCCTTATAGATGGATTTTACTGTGGCATTGATATTGGAATATAAAACATTATCTCTGTTTCTGCACATTTATGATCCTGTGCATTCAACTTCTTACTGAATTCAAAAAATATTATTATTAATATAAATTTTATGTTACCAACATTCCTCACAGTCACAGCCGGCATGGCTCGCGGGTAGCGGGGCAGGGGTTGCGGGGTGCGGGGGCGAGTGTCGCGTGGGGGGAGGGGGAATCGTAAATAAAAAAAATTTAAAACTTACCACAAGGCCGGGTCCCGCGTCTTCTCTGCTCCTGCTCCCCTGCCTCCGACAGGAACAGGAAGCAGGCAGCCTGGCTCCCTCCCCTAAGCCAATCACAAAGCTGCAATGCAGCGTTGTGATTTGGTCTGAGCGCCGTGACACGGCGCTCAGCCAGGGGCTGGAGTGGTGGGCATGTTCTCCATGCAGGCTGTAATGCAGCCTGCATGGAGAACAGGGAAGTGCGCATGACTGGTTTGGGCGGCCCGACAGGTACGACCAAACAGTCATTGCACACTTAGGAGATGGCAAATCCACTCCTCCCCTGCTCGGAGAGCAGAGCAGCCTACCCGCCCGCCGCAAAGCAGCAGGACACGAAACATAAAATGACAATGACTCTAAGTTATTGGCATTTTATGTTTCTCACTGTTTAAAAGCAGTGGGGCGACGCTCCTCTGCCATAGCGGAGGAGCCGCCCCTGATTCCTCACATTGATTTGGCCCCACTGGACTTTAATACACTCTGAAAAATTATAGCTTCATTAAAATGTGTGCATATTTCATCTACTATTTTTTTTCTGCTTCACCAAAGCAGTTACTGAACTGATCATCCTCTCCATACTAGCGAGCCATCCTATTTTGCAGATGTGTTATTGATTCGTTTTGTTGCATTAAATATTAAATTAATGTATTTGTTTGCCTTTAAAATCAAATGGCATGACTTGATTTCATTTCAGACTGTTTTAGTTACATTTCTTCTATTTTGGCAATGTTGATTCACGTCTTTTTTCTAGAATTACACATCACGGCCGGCATGGCTCGAGGGTGGTGGGTCAGGGGGTGAGGTGGGGTGCAAGTGTCACGCGGGGGAAGGGGGGATCGGATATAAAAAAATAAAAAGACTTACCTCAAGGCCAGGCCTTGCGTCTTCTCTGCTTCTGCTCTCCTGCCTCTGACAGGAACAGGAAGGAGGCAGCCAGGCTCCCTCCCCTAAGCCAATCACAACGCTGCAATGCAGCATTGTGATTGGCCTGAGTGCTGTGACACGGCGCTCAGCCAGGGGCTGGAAAGGTGGGCATGATCTCCATGCAGGCTGTAATTCAGCCTGCATGGAGAACAGGGAAGTGCGCATAACTGGTTTGGGCGGCCCGAGAGGGCCGACCAAACAGTCATTGCGCACTTAGGAGTGGGCAAAACAATCCTCCCCTGCCCTGCTCGGAGAGTAGAGCAGCTTCGCCCAATCCCCGTTGCAAAGCATCAGGACACGAAACATAAAATGATAATGACTCTAATTTATTGTCATTTTATGTTTCTCACCGATTAAAAGCAGAGGGGCGACGCTCCTCCGCCTTAGCGGAGGAGCTGCCCCTGAATTACACCGATTTATCAAGCTTCACCTGTGGTTTCTAATGACAGTGCTCAGGAAACTGCACTTCAATCTACAAAATAATCGGTCCCTGAAGCTCCTGCTCATGTTTCTTCAGTGCTGGTGACAACCGCATTTGGCCCTACTAAGGATTATACAGGCTACACTTTTAACAATTGTAAGGACTCCTCTTCTACAGGTCCGTCTCAGCCTCTATCTGTTTCTTTATTTCTGTCTTGGCTAGACTTCAAATTTCAACGCAGAGAATTGGTATTTTGAATGTTTCCCACACTCTCCACAGACTGTTTAGTGCACATTGCATAACACTGTTTTGGTGTCCATCGATTTTTTTTATTTTGAGATGCTGCTCGTCTCTCTGTTTTAGTTTCTATAATTTTTACATTGGCTATATTGATATCAAAATACGTTCTAATACTTTATTTTAATACCAATGTATCCTTTAAACTTCTACCATGTAGGGAGTCATTGGGATTCTATTGTGCTTCATTCATTCAATTTTGAATGTAAATGGTCGCTCACCAATCATATCTTTCATGAGGGTGCTGCATGTTTTTAATTTACATCTGAGGTTTGTAATCTATGGTTTTGCCATTGAAGTATAAATTAATATCGTTTTATAATACCGTTTTTTATGCATTGAAAGCTTGTAGATTTGTGATATTTTTATTATTAGTAGTAGTTATTGGTGTCTTCTTATGAACAGTATGTTAATGGTCGTATGTGAAGCAGAATTCTCCTTGCTAGAATTGGGCCTGGATTGACAGTAGAATTTTTAAACAAATTCAACACGGGAGTGAAATGTAAATGCGGTTTGGCACCTTGCAAAATTAGAGGCCCACTAACATGTCACAAATGTAAAAAGGAATTCAATTTCGCAGAAACTAGACCCAAAACATAGAATGGCACTTCACTGAATAAACAGTTAAAGGGGGGCTCATCAATGTGCGCTCTCTGTGCAAACACGCATTAGACATCAAAGAAATGATTGTCGAGTTACAACTTGACTTCCTTTTTATCACTGTAACATGGCTTAAGGAATGGTGCAATTCCGACATCGCATTAGCACTCCCCCACAACTATACTATCTGAAGGCAAGACAGAAACGAAACAAGAGGAGGAGTAATAGCCATTATCTTCAGGGATAGCTTCCAATGTACAAACTTTGAGCTTCCCAACCTGAAAGGAACAGAAAGTTTGGGCTTTTGTTTTAAACTAAATGGGTCTACTTCCTTTATGGGTGCCCTGATTTACCGCCCACCTGGCACAAGCCTGGATTTTCTGGAAAGCCTAGGAGAAACATTAGGCCACCTTATGCTCGGTACTCTAATTTTACTCTGTTAGGGGACTTTAATCTCCATTTAAAGTGCAGGAATGAACCAGGAGTAGACAACTTTTTAGAAATCCTAGAAACCCTTGGAATTCATCAGTTGGTCCTAGCACCCACTCATCAGGCAGGTCACACCCTCGACGGAGTCTGTTCTAATTTTACCCTACTAACTGTTGACTCGCCATTTCCCCAAATCTGGTCAGATCATATGTTAATCCCTTTCAGCATTAACACCCCTACCCCGAATCCTTCCCCCGGCCAATTTTCTAATCCACCACTAAGTCGCAATTGGGCTAGGATAGTTTCTAACATTGAATTGCCACACCGGGCAAGCACATCCATCCCCACGCTGTCAGGAGACACCTAAAAAGACACCAAACTCTTCCACACATGGATCACCTCGATCAGCAATGAGCTGGCTCCCTTAAAACAACAACAAAAAACCTAAAAATCTCAGCACCCTGGTTCACGCCCATACTAACAGAGCTCCACCTTCAACGCAAACAACTGTACCGAAGGTGGAGAATAGCTTACTCCTTAGAGCAACTCAACCTCTTCAAAATTAGTAGGAAAAAATACCACCTTCATATTAAGCTTGCAAAAAAAGAGTACTACACAAAAAAGATCCTAGAGGCACAACAGGATCAGAAAACAATTTGCACAATAGTAAAGTCCTTCATCCATCCTAAAACGATGTTGTGCGATCAGATCTCTATCTTCTTTGAGCAAAAAATTCTCTCCATCCAAAAGGAATTTTCCACTCCACCCATACAGGTCCCAGATTCTGAGCCCGATCCTACCTATATTGGCCCATCCCTCCAGGTCTTTGATAAAATCACACTTGACCAGTCATATCAAGCCATTATGACATGTAAAACTGGCTCTCCCTGCGATGCATGCCCCCGTGGTAATCCATAAGATTATCGAGATCATCAACCCAGTAATTAACAATATAATTAACTCTTCCCTGGCCACAGCAACAGTACCAGCAGAATGGAAATTGGCAATCATCAAACCCCTTCAGAAAAAGCAGTCCATGGACTCATCCACCCTTTCCAACCTCCACCCAATCTCTTTACTTCCTATTCTGGGCAAAGTTACAGAAAGACTGGTCTATAGACAGCTAAATAACTTTCTTGATAATGCCAAGATACTGCATCCCTGCCAATCAGGATTTCGCCCTAAGCATTCAACTGAATCAGCTCTATTGGAAATAGCGGAAACTCTGAAATGCACCCTGGACAAAGGGAAAAATGCGGTACTGATCCTATTGGACTTGTCAGCCACATTTAATACCATTTCACACGATATTCTCCTAACTCGGATAAAAGATTGTGGCATATCTGGCACCATGTTGGCATGGATAAAATCCTTTCTCACTAACCGTAGACAAGCGGTAGCCCTAGGACCATTTCTTTCAACCAATCAATCAATCACGGCATTTATAGAGCGCGCTACTCACCCGGGAGGGTCTCAAGGCGCTGGGGGAGGGGGTAAGTTACTGCTCGAACAGCCAGGTCTTGAGCTGCTTCATGAAGGAGAGATGGTCCTGGGTTCGCCGACGACGTTCGCCGCCGACGTTCGCTGAACGTTCCATCACTTCAGGCATCCCACAGGGCTCATACCTTAGCCCTCTCTTGTTCAATATCTACATTGCCCCGCTTATCTCATTAATATCCTCCTTTAATATTGTTACTACATCTTACGCGGATGACACACAACTGAACGTGTCCTTAGACATAGACGATAATAAAGCAGAGGTTAACTTTAAGCTATGCCTCACAGAGGTTATTAGTTGGATGAAGGACAATCATCTTAAATGTAACTCTGATAAAAGTGAGATCTTGGTAATAGGGAAGGAAAATCCCTTCAAGCCAATCTACTGATGGCCAGCTGACACTCCGGACCTCCCTAACATAGTGAAAGTGACTAGGAACCTGGGGGTAAAATTTAAAACCTCCCTTTCTTTTCGGCCACAAGCTCTCGCAGTTGCGAGGATGTTCTTTAGCCTCATTAAAAATCTTAGAAAGCTCTTTGACTACATTCCCTTCTCGGCGAGGAAGACAGTGGCGGTAGCTCTTATACTATCCAGATTAGACTACTGCAACAGCCTACTTGCAGGAACCAATAACCAAGTATGATATAAACTACAGGTGGTGCAACATGCAGCGGCGCGTCTAGTGCTAAAACTGCCTCGTAAATCATCGGCTTTGGCAGCCCTCAAGTCCTTACATTGGCTGCCCGTTCATAAAAGGATTTTGTTTAAGGTACTGCTGATCACTTATAGAGCCTTCAGAAACTCGGGACTAAAATACTTATCGGCCAGATTCTCCCCCTACACCTCTGTGAGGACCTTTAGATACTCCTCAGCCAATTTCCTTAAGCCCCCTACCTACAGTCTTAAAAGAAAAGGAGGTAAAACTCTGGCAGTCCTAGGAACCTGTGCATGGAACCTCATGCCAATTCAACTGAGGCTGACAGAATCAGAAACGCATTTCAGGAAACTCCTGAAGACCTGGATCCTTGGGTCCACCGATGCACTCTGCCTCTCACTAATTTAACTGATACACATCTTGCTTTCTTATGTCTTCCTGTGTCCCCTTACCCTCTCGGCATAGCACCAGGATGCTCCCTCCGGAGTGACAGCCGCGCTTTACAAATAATCAAATCAATCATAACTATTGCACGGAGGAAGCAAGTATCGTCTGTTACATGATGTCATTCAAATTAACACTGCATGAAAAGCTCATGTTTTCTCTTGTAGCAAGATAGGAGAATTTCTGTGGTGGGGAACATTCATAAAGATGAGTGTTACATTCCTCAATCTATATATTTCATGCAAATGCATGGCTGCACTCAGAGTAGGTTTTGGTACACAAAATAAGATAGAATTATGTTTTAGAGCTGTTTTAAGAATGTAGGTGTTTTTTTCCCATACTCTTTTTTCTGTAATTGACCTGTTCTAATGCTTCAATATTCATTGCGTTAATTTCTTGTCATTTGTTCTACATGAAGTATGCATATAACAAAGACTTAATGCCTGATTACGAGTTTGGTGGTCCGACCACTGTACCACCATGGTGGCTGTTTGAAGAAGACCACCGCGGCAGCGGTCCCCCGCCTGCCGTATTATGATATTCCCAATGGGCCGGTCGCGGTCTTTCTGATGGTGGTTATGATTTTTTCATATTTGCCGATGCGTGTCTGTATATTTGCACAAGTGTTGAATATACACATATGCATGACATGTGAAAAAGTACCTACTACCCATTGCTGGAGTCTGGACAGGGTTGGATTGGGATCAAAAATAGGCCCGGGCACGCTAAAAAAGAGTGGCCCACATTTGCGCATTGCATTTCCGCAAAACACTGCTTCAGCAAAGTTTTATGAAAAGAAGGGGGGTCTCTGACAAGGGAGTGTTTTCTTAACTTCACTTAGATAAAAAAAATGCATATATTCGTTCAGACTTGTGGAACACACATGAATACAAGTGAGACCACTTCTGCTCAGGCCCCCTGCCCACGCCCAATCTGCATATTTTAATGGGCCGGCCTAGCGAGAGAATGGGAGTGACACCTCCGTCTGATGGTAAAACGGAGGTGACAGAGGCCCATCTGCCTCCAGAAAGGCCGCTCAGGCACCCACTGGGCCACTGGCGGCATCCGAACAGCACAGACACTGCCCAAATCGGCACCCAGGCTGCCCAAAAAAGTGGCCCACAGCTGGAGCTTGGATACCGGCCCATCAGCCATTGCCCGACTGCCCGCCTTACCAATCCGACCCTGGGGCTGGACCATATGTGCCCAGTCCAGTCATTGGGTAAATAGTAGAAAACTGACTTATCTGGATTTCGGCACAAAAAGGGCTGTTTTCTTCGAGGTCAAGATGCTGCTGTGAAGGGGGGACCTGGAGAAAGGGATCCTCGTTGGAGACTGAAGGGAAGAAGGAAAAGGAAATGGGTGAGTATGCTCATTGGAAAGCCAACTCGTAATTTGGACATCAGTGAAACTTCTCTGTTGCGCCCTATGACAGCTGCTTTCCCCCGACTGACACCGCAGCTGTTGGCAAACGGCTGTTGGGGTCGGCTTTGCTCCAGCGGTCTTTCAAACAGCAATCCGGCAACATCGTAAAATGGCGAGCGGACCGCCTAGTTGGTGACAGTGAATCCGATGCTACGGCGGTGGTGGGACAGACACACTCGTAATCAGGCCCTTAGAGATACAGTACTGGGGTGTTTGTTGACTTTTCATAAACAAAGATGGGGCCCCATCAAAAAATAGTCTGATGGTTCTCAATAGGTCTGTGAAGACTCCTGGTCTGTCTTGTGCAATATCCCACAGGTATGTTAGCGAGACCTCTGCCAATTCTATTCACACTGCAGGATGGCAGCCTAGCTACATCAGTCTGGAGGAGTGATCTACTGGGAGGTTCGAAATGACTGGATCACTTCAGTTTAGGGAAGAAAATTGGCCCCTTCTCCACTCCTGGTGAGGGTGAAATGAGATCCGCGCCCTCTAGAATGAGGAGGGAAGGTAATTATTGAATATTGCCTCCATTATGCTGTACACAATAGTAACTTAAAGTACTTTTTAAACTGAGTTTTTGGTTTTTGTTTTGTCGAACAACAGGATGTGTCTGGTAGAACACTAGTGTGCACATGTATCTGAGAGAGAGTGTGCATGGCAATCATTCTAAGTGACCCGAACACGAATCACAACAACCATTATTAGGGTTAGCTTTCCGCATGTGACCAGTGCTTGAGTGATCAACATTTATCAAGGGCCTATTGTAGGGTGATCACACGTTTGCCTGCATTACCTCTTTGCACAGATTCGACTCCAGTAGTTCTGGT
The DNA here is from genome assembly GCA_963921515.1 of Calotriton arnoldi. NCBI lineage: Eukaryota > Metazoa > Chordata > Amphibia > Caudata > Salamandridae > Calotriton > Calotriton arnoldi. The sequence goes on from CAWUFW010017561.1 coordinate 227,662, forward strand.
TTAGCTATCAAGTGACCAATCCAATAGGGCTGATTCTTTTTTCAGTTGTTATTAAACTATGCCCTGGCAGTTGGCAGGGGCAATTCATCTATAGCAAACATTGCATATACCACTGCTGCATTACCAACATCGCCAAAAGTTAACAAATATCAGAACATTAATGACCAGCATTACCTTCCTTTATGTAGAGGTAGAAGTCAGAACCACCCTGTAGATTACAGTGCCGAAAAATACAACCTGTTTGAAAAATACCCGTAAACCTAGACTGAAGGGTCTATATAACCCCAGGGGAAGTTAAACTGAAACACAAGTACATCAGAAGGTTTAGTGTAAGTTGTGCTCATGAACTGTATAGGAACCAGGTACCAAATTAAAATGTCTCTCATTTAGTGCTCACAAGCTTCCCTAGGTAATTTGAATTTCATGTAATCGCTAGTGAAACCACTTTCAGGCAGCAGATGTCTCCAACCAGAACCATCAACAGCCATTTTTGCATTTTCTCTCGTCATTAACTTTAACAAAATTACTTCTTTTGAGCATTCTATGAATTAGCAATATTAGTATAATTAACATAATCCATTAGCCTCCAATTCAGAAAAAAATCTTAATCAAAAGCACAGCATCACGCCATGGATCAGACTCCCATTCATCGCATCCTTATGTGTCTGCAGCTCATTTACTGATACAATTACAGATTCTTTCTATTATCTCATTATGTTTTAGTCATCCCTTCTGTGAATTGTATTTGAACTGTGCATGGATAAAAAAAAAGTCGAAAAATTCACAAAGGGTCCAAAATATAACGATTTGGATTTCGTTATTAACATTAACGACTTATTTCCACTTGTGATTGAGGAAAATATCATTTGTAGGGCTCTACGAGATTAAAATGCAAAAAGGAATCATAGTAGGTTCTGAAACATAATCGTTTGTTACATCAAAGTGAGCAAAGAAATATTGGGCCTAAAAATGTTAGCCAAATTGTGGATTTCTTTGTAGTGAGGAGCATTTCCTTTTACTTATGTTCTGAACAATGTTTGTTGGCTTATAAACCTAGACAGTCTAATATGTGTGATATGAGAAGCTGCCCTCCGGCTAGGAGATACATGCACTGTTCCAATCATTGACATCAGTCGAGTATAAGACACAAATAATAAAAAATTTAGTAGAAATGAGCAATCGTAGGAAAGATAACTTTAACCTTAATAGAGTTCACGAAGAAAAGAAAGAGCTTTCATCAGGTTGGATTGGGAAATTCGCAAATTATCACAGGAGTGGCCCTCTTCCAAAAATTTAGACCCAGCAATGTTCGTTAAATTGATCTGACAAACACTAGGCGCCTGATTCTCAAAACCTTTTGCACTTGTAAATCATACTTAAGAGCCCAAATTGCAGGATTTATCATGGCCAGGAATTCACCAAAGAGGAAATCCAGTTTTAAATAATGTAAAAATGTATTCCCATATAATATCATAGGAGGGATGATCTTCAACAGGCACCCATAGGTGGCGTGCTTTCCGATTGAGCGCAGACAGCGGTGTAGCATCTGTGCAATCTGCCGGCTTCAACCCGAGCACCCTGAAGGGACCCACCCCGGGCACAATGAAGATGCTGAAGTCACATCCCAGTACTACTGCATACACCTGTGGCAGTGCGGGGACAGACCCTGCCTTCCCTCTGGCTCCGCCTCCAGCTTGCAAAGAGCTGCGGCCAGCCCAAAGACACCCACCTGCAACCATCAAGGCCATCACCGCAACCGGTACGCCTTCCACTCAAGCAGAGAACGACCTGCGGTCCCGCGGCGCACCCAGCACTTCGAAGGAAGCAAGGATCTCTCCGGACCAACCCACTGGCTACGCTCTACCCAGCTCCTTCACAAACACTGTGAGTACCATGCCAAGAGCCACCAGCCGCTCCTCTGCACATGTCATCCCACACCACCCGCACTCCTGCGTGAACAAACAAAAGGAGAGCTCCATCCTTCTCCTGCCTGGCTTGCTAGCAAACAACCCCAGGAGTGAATAGAAAGAAAAAAACCATAAGGGACATTAAGGAGTGAAGGGCTCTATCCAACCAAAAAAAAGGGGAAATAATACACGAAAGTCAATTAGGAATGTGCAGAGGCCTACTAGAGTGACAAATGAAAGCAATCAAGCATTGGCACAATCAACTCCCCAGAACAAGGAACACTACATCCGCTGGAACTACTTCACCGCCCAGCTGGGTCCATGGTTGATGAGGCAAATGCTGCTCAGCCACAACAGCAATCTACCACACAAAACACACTCACAGGGGTGTTACCGCCGTTCAGTGAACTTGCAGACCCAGCAACAGCGTCCCCTCGATGGAAGACCTGGATAGGTTACTCAATGACTATTTCATTGCCAAACGGGAGACTGATGGTGCAGTTAAAAGATCTCTACTACTTCACTATGCAGGAGACGAAATATACAAATTATTTGAACACCTGCCCAATATTGGCCCCGTTACAGACTATGACACCGCTGTCAGAGCGCTCAACGCTCACTTCAATCTGCAATTGAACCCTAACTTTGAAAGGTTCAAACTTAGCCAAGCCCGCCAATGAGAAGGGGAATCAATCAACGCATACTACGCAAGATTGCGTGAGCTGGTAAGCACCTGCATGGCAGACCAGCTGAAAGAAATCCGAGCTCAAATAATTCAGGGTTGTCACAATAAAACTATGCGTAGCCTCATCCTAAGACAACCGAACATCAGCCTGGACGACATCTTGATTATAGCGAGGTCCCATGACCCGTCCACTGCAAGGGCCAGTGAAATGGACTTAGCTATCACCCAAGCACCCGAGAAGACCACGATTGTCAAGGCAGAGCGGGCCGATGTCATCCGCACAAAGAGTAAAACCGAATGCGAGGATCCCCACCCATGAAACCTAGGTGCGGCTACTGTGGTCATGAAGAACACCCGGTAGGCGAATGCCCTGCCCAAGCCGCATATGATCAAATTGAGCATCAGCAACCACTTTGCATCTGTCTGACAGAAGAAAATCAAGTACAGGAGCACCCGAGGAGGGTGAACGCCAACGAGGGCGGTACGTCAACTGTCCTTGGCGAACGTGGTGCAGACAGACACCACCAAAATTCCACCACAACAAAAACACTGGGTGGAAGACTCATCTCCTGATGAAGAGGAGGAAGAGACTTTCCTCATTTCGTTCGCAATAGAGCTAAAGCGTCACAGGAGACCACAGCCCATGTGCGTCGTCCACATCGCTGGCTCCGAGGTCAAAGCCATCATTGACACCGGAGCCTCAGTCAATGAAATGGGGATATTCAGTACAACTGCTTTCAACCAAAACCCACCACTGGCCCCCTCACACACCAAGATCTTTGTATATGGGAGTAAGTCGCCCTTGCCTCTCCAAGGATGCATGGCCGTACAAGTGCAATCCAACAACAAGGTGGTCACAGCAACATTTCACATCATAGACAAGGAAGCGGACACACTGGTGGGTAGCCATACCGCGGAAAACCTGGGCCTAGTGTTTTTTGCCAGAAGCGTGAAGCCACATCAGATCGACGACATACTAGACCAATTTCATGAAATGTTCAGCGGACTAGGATGCCTCAAGTTTCCACCAGTCAAACTGCAAATTGACCCCACCATCGCATCAGTGGCGTTACGTCACCGCCGCTTTCTCTTCGACCTCCGACCTCTAGTGTAACAAGAGCTTGAGAAGCTCGAGAAGTAAGGAGTGATTGAGAAAGTATCTGGACCAATGCCCTGGGTCTCCCCAATGATGATAGCAGAAAAACTGAAACAACCGGGAAAGATACGCTTGTGCATCAACATGCGGCTCCCAAACCACACCAACAAGCACAAGCCTCACATAACACCCACCATGGATGACAACATAGCAGATGTGAACGGCTCACTGAGGTTCTCCAAACTGGATCTCAACGCTGGGTATCACCAACTACTCCTGACCGAAGAGCGCAGATACATCACCACCTTCAGCACTCATCTTGGACTGCACTGATAAAGGCGGCTGAACTTCAGCATGCTGATGTCCTCCAGAATGATATACGAGAAATACTATCCCGACCACCTGGCGTAATGAATGTCAGGGATGACATTCTCAATCATTTGAAAATGGCGGCCGAACACCACAAAAACCGCCGAGCCACAATACGGTGTCTCTGGGAACATGGAGACACACTGCATAAGGAAAGATGTTCATCCTTTCAGCCATCCATTGAATTCTTTAGCTACATATTTAATCAAGACGGGAATCAAGTCGACCCCCGGAAGTCACAGGCCATCAAACAAGCACACGTACCGACATCAGTCTCGGAAGTGCGCAGCTTTCTCCGCATGGCCACCTACTGTGGCAGATTCATTCCGGCCCTGCTACCCTAGCAGAACCTCTGAGAGCCCTAACGAAGGCGGATGCCAAGTGGGTGTAGCGCTAAAGAGAAGACGACACATTTCAGAAAATCAAAGACGGACTCCTTAACAACATCACCATGGCATACTTTGATCTGAACAGGTTCACAGAGCTACTAGTTGATGCCAGCCCCTTAGGGCTCGGGGCAATACTCACTCAAGAAAGTGAACCTGGATGGTGGGCAACACTGGCCTTTGCCAGTAAGGTGTTCATGTAGACCGAAGCACGCAACGTCCAGATTGATAGAGAGGCCCTGGCGATCAAGTGGGCGCGCAGACATTTTCATTTATACCTGAGCGGCCAGCCATTCAAGGTCGTCACAGACCACCAGCCTTTTGTGGATCTGCTTTACATCAGCCACCAATAATCAAGAGGTGGGCTATCCAGCTACAGCACTACCAGATGGAGGCAATATACCGGCCTGGATCTAGGATTCCTGCTGATTTTCATCACCCATTGGATGGCAATGCTGCTGGGAACATCAATACAATCGAAGAATATGTCAGCCTAGTCTCGCAAGCAGCCTGCCCCGAGCTCTGAGTCTGAGGACATTGAAGAAGCTGCGGAAACAGACCCGGTCCAGGTACGGGTGAAGGCTGCTGTCCACAAGGGTACACGGCGGGACTTCCGAGAGAGAGAGGCTGGCAAAAATGTGGAGGGTCTGAGACGAGTTCAGTACCACATAAGACAGAACCCTTTTGCAAGTGCCCCGCATTGTAATTCGAGCAGTCCTCTAAAGACACGTGCATGGAGGACATCAAGGCACCATGAAAATGAGGTCCCACATAGGGGAAAAGGTGTGGTTTCCGGGACTCGAAGCCATGGTCGAAGAAGTTGTTCAGCAGTGCCATTTCAGGAGTTTCCCGTACGGGAGAGCCACAATGATGTTGATAGACAGCTATTCCAAGTACCCCATTGTACCTCACTATGGAGGTTGTCGAGTCAACTGCATTCACGCATGTGGCACCCAACCTTAAAAAGATATTTGCCACCCGCGATTACCCACCGAGATTAAGACTGACAAAGGTCCACCCTTCTACGGTGCAGAATTCAGCTACCTCCTCGAACAACTAGGGATACATCTGCATTACCCCAGAGTGGCCTCAGGCCAATGGCAAGGCTGAAAGATTTATGCGAATATTGAACAAGTCTCTCTGAATCACAGTGGCCGAACAAGCCAAGCCTGAGCATCACCTCTAGCTGTTCCTCCTGGAGAATAGGGGAACACCTCACTGCAACACCCAACTCGCACCGTGAATTCTAGTGTTCAATGGACCCCGCTGAGACACCATTACGGTATATCCAGCGTGGGTGCCACCACCCCATGACATCCAAGGAACCCAAGCTCGGTGCTCACAGCACAACATCTGCATGAGCCACAGAAGAAGAGCAAAAACATGGCCAGTTTCACAAGGAGACCCAGTGGTCATTAGAGACCGCTGGCCTGGGTGGAAATTTAGATCACCATATGAACCAGGAGTCTGGATGATGCTGAGAGTTGATGGAACAAAGGTGATGGCTAGGAAATGCCAGGAAATGGTTGCCAGGAACATCCCATGGTTCAAAAGGGTTGACGCCACATCTCAACAGATGGATCACTCTGACAGCAGTGGGGAGACTGCTGGGCCAGTGGCCGAGGAGTATGATGAGACCCTAGACAGTGGTGGGGACCAGAGCCAAGTGGTCACAAGTAGTACACCGGCTGACGCCACAAGAACCACCCCAGCCGATCAGGATTCGTCATGCCTTACTCCACACCAGCAGTACAACTTCTGGTCTAATCCCAACCAAGCCAGTGGCTTAAAGACTTTGTATGTCCTCTCAAATGAACATTATTTTAAGACTGAGGGGCCGATTCCGATTCGGGCAGGAAATCTCTCCGACCGAGCCGGACCCAGAGAGATTTCCGACCGAATCGGACCCTAGCAGTCCGACCGAACGAGTACGATGCATTCGCATGCTATCGGACTCGATTCGGTCGGACTCCCATTGAAGTCAATGGGAGCCGGTCGTACAACGCGTACGCGGGCTCCCATTGACTCAATGGGTGCGAGGCAAACAAGGGCGCCCCCTATAGCGGGTACGCGTCGAAGCGGGTCGCGCCGTACATGCACAGGTAGGGGTGACCCATGGGTCCCCCCTGTGTGCGACTCGCGCGGCTAGTCGTACAGGGGGGTCTGACACGGACCCCCAAAGTACGTCTCCGACTGCTCTCTCGAGCCGGACGGCGCGAGTCGGTCGGACTGCTTGCGGCGCACATCGTACTTACCCGGCCGGGGAACGTCTCCATTGCGCGGTGCGTGTCGTGTCCGTGCGAGTCGGTCGGAGCGGTTGGGTCCCGCGAACGAGTCGGTCGGCGATTTCGCGTACGTTCGCATCATACTCGCTCGCCCGGACGCACGTCTGAATCGGTCGGAAACAGGGCGTCCGAATCAGATCCGGTAAAGCCGAATCCGATTCGGAGCCCTACCGGCCAAGTTCGGAATCGACCCCTGAGTTGGGAAGAGATGTGGCAGGTTAGTGGTCTTGCTTAGCCTGCCCTGACCCAGAAATGCATGCATGACATTCTCTGGCCAGGCATGGCCAGAGGGGATAAAATAAACAGGCGTAGACCGCATGTGGTCATACTGCAGCACTAGCACCCTCTGTGTGTGTCAATCTGTGGGCTAAGGGGAGCAGGCTGCCATACTGTGAAGGCCCCAGCATGGGGGACACCCCCAAAACAATAAGCACCCTACTCACATTTACCACATGATGAGAGCAGGATATAAATGGGAGTAAAATGGTGCCATGAATTAGGATACTGCATACAGAAAATGACACTGTATTTATGGAGCTGCATGCATATTCCCAGCTTCAGGGACAATAACCTATGATAGCATGGTTCAGATGTGCAATTACCTCAGGGACTGGGGATTCTGGGCCTAGTAATTTTGGCACCCCTGCACCTTGCAAGCTATAGTTGGGGGCCAATGTGTAGCTCAGATGTTGGTAAGATTATGGAACGATTATGATTAAGGGATATGTAATCAGATTGCAAGACTTGTATAAAAGGATGTAGTGCCTTGAGAGGTTTCACTGACACAGCATCGATGTAATAAATATTGATGTAAAAATAGCAAGTAAAAAATATAGACAACAAAAATATTGACTCCTATACTTAAACAGGTAAGTACAAAAATATTGACTACAAAATTTTGATGTAAAAAATATAGCTGTATAAAATATCGACTTTTCTATAAATATGAAATAAAATAATATATATAAAATATATTAAATATTAAATTTAATTTTAACAAAATAAAATAAATGTAATATACATTTTAATAAAATATAACAAATAAACTTAATAAAAAAAGATAAACCCACAAACATAATTATTTATACATATATTTACTTTAAAACAATTAATACATTATTATTTTAGTTAAAATTTTAAAATTATATATAAAATAAATATATACATCAATGATTTAAAATATAAAATAAACAGAAATCTATAATAAATTTAAAGATTAAACTATTAAGAAATGTTTAAACTTCTATTTCACAATACAGTAAGTGCAACAGTAGGGAAAGTGTTGGATAGCGGAGGGGTAAAAAAAACTATTCCCACTCCAGTGAGTGCAGTAGGGAAAGTGCTGGATAGCGGAGGGGTAAAAAAAACTATTCCCACTCCAGTGAGTGCAGTAGGGAAAGTGCTGGATAGCGGAGGGGTAAAAATTACTATTCCCACTCCAGTGAGTGCAACCGTAGGGAAAGTGTTGGATAGCGGAGGGGTAAAAATTACTTTTCCGACTCCAGTGAGAGCAACAGTAGGTAAAGTGTTGGATAGCGGAGGGGCAATATTTACTATTCCCTCTCTAGTAAGTGCAACAGTAGGGAAAGTGTTGGATAGCGGAGGGGTAAAATTTATTATTCCCACTACAGTAAGTGCAACAGTAGGGAAAGCGTTGGATGGCTGAGGGGTAAAAAGTTTTATTCCCACCCCGGTGACTGCAACGGTAGGGAAAGTGTTGGAGAGCGGAGGGGTAAAAATGGCTATTCCCACTCCAATGAGTGCAACAGTAGAGAAAGTGTTGGATAGCAGAGAGCAAAAATTACTATTCACACTCCAACACTTAAAAAAAATATATATATATATATATATATATATATATATATTAAAAATTAAGAAAAATTATGCAAATAAATAAATAATATTTAAAAAAATTAAAAAGATATTAAATATATTAAAAAAATATTATAATATTAATACCTACGAATACTATATAAAATTAATTAATGAATACGTTTATTTTTTTTAAATTTTACACTGGAAAATATTTACAAACAAAAACATTAATTAATATATAAATGTATTTATTTTGTTTCCTAGCCTATAACACCACACCAATAACAACAAACTTCAAGATTTTGAATTAAATTTACTTCCATAATTAACATAATTAATAATCAATTAAAAAATATTAAATAAAAAAATAATATTAATAAACATAAATTTAACTACACACACTTTAACAATATGATGTCCACAACAGATTATAAAGTAATTAAAATGTATTTAATACCCATCCTTTACCCATATAAAAGTAAAAACAACACACAAAAAATAAAAAATTACCCAAAATAAATGTCAAATAATTAACATTAATTAACAACTATATATTAATTAATTAAACACAAATTACTTCCCATCCATTACCCCGATAAACACCACAATGCACACCTAAAATTAATTACACAATTGCCATAATACATTTTTAATTCATTTAATTAATTTCAATTAACAAATAATTATTAATAAAAAATAAATAAACTACTTAACACCCTTTACCCTATAAATCCTAAAACACACACCTAAAATTAATTACACAATTACCATAATTAATTACCAATTAATTATTATAATTAATTGACAACCAACTATTAATTCATCAATTCAAAATAAATTACTTCCCACCCTTTACACCTATAAACACTAAAAGTAACATCTAAAATTAATTACACAATTACCATAATTAATTACCAATTAATTAATTAAAATTAATTAACAGTCAATTATTAATTCATCAATTAACAATAAATTACTTCCCAGCCTTTACACCTATAAACAGCAAAACACACACCTAAAATTAATTACATAATTACCATAATTAATTACAAATTAAATAATTATTTTAATTAACAACAACTTATTAATTAATTAATATTAAATTAGTTTACACATTTAACACTATAACATCTCAATTAAACAAATATTAATAAATAAGAAATAATCAATTAATTTAATATAATTAAATTACTTCCCACCCTATTCCCCTATAAACCCACAATCCGCTACAGAACTAAAAACACAAAATTCCAATAAATGTTTTTTATAACTACTAAAAATGTAACACATATATTAAAAATACAAACAATTATACGAAAAAATCATACATCGCATACATTTAAAACATATACTAAAATACATAAAACTAATTAAAAAAATCGATATTTTTAACAACTATATTTGTGCAAACGATATTAAACACTTCGATATTTTTAAATTCGATATTACTTACCTTAAGTCGATATTCTTGACCACGATATTCTTGCTGTTGATATTTCTGAACCACGATATTTCTGACTCGATATTTGTGCAACTCGAAATTTTAAACTCGATATTCTGTCTGCACACCCCTTTAGAGGACTACTTACACTTAGGGGTCGATTCCGATTCGGGCCGGAAATTTCTCCGACCGAGCTGGACCCGGAGAGAATTCCGACCGAATCGGACCCATGCAGTCCGACCGAACGAGTACGATGCGCACGTATGCCCTCGGACCCGAGTCGGTCGGACTCCCATTGAAGTCAATGGGAGCCGGTCGACCAACGCGTACGTGGGCTCCCATTGACTCAATGGGTGCGAGTCGGACAAGTGCGCCCCTACAGCAGGTACGCGGCGAGCGATTCGCGCCGTACACGCACAGGTAGGGGGACCCATGGGTCCCCCCTGTGTGCGACTCGCGCGGCTACGCATACAGGGGGTCCGACACGGACCCCCAAAGTACGGCTCCGACAGCTCTTTCGAGCCGGGAGTGCGCGGCTCGGTCGGACTGCTCGCGGCGCGCATCGTACTCACCCGGCCAGGGAACGTCTCCATTGCGCGGTGCGAGTCGGAGTCCGAGCGAGTCGGTCGGTGCAGTTCGAGCCGGGAACAGAGTCGGTCGGAGCGGTCGGGACGCCCGGACGAGTCGGTCGGCGAGTCCGCATCGTACTCGCTCGGCCGGACCCGCGTACGATTCGGTCGGGAAACAGGGCTCCGGATCGGATCCGGTAAAGCCAAATCCGATTCGGAGCCCTACCGGCCGAGATCGGAATCGGCCCCCTAGAATCCTGAAACTGGATATGTGATAAAGAAACAGTTGAGTGCAGCACTTTCCGAAAAATGGGGTAGGTCATAAAAGTGGGTAAGGTCATTTAAAGTGTCTCTCACCAGAATACTGTTGATTGGTATGTTGGTTAGTATGCCCTAACAAAACAGAAATAGTAAAATGGTATGCAGAACATTTTCCAGAGTAAAACAGCAGCAATTTAGCATGGCAGAAAGCAGTGAATGATATTATCTTTCAGAGAGAGAGACAGACATATATATATGATATGGATATGTCAGTGGCTGTATTGGTGAGTGACTGGGTGTATGAGTGGCTGTATGGGTAAGTGAGTGGATGTGTGTGTAGACCTATGACTCAGTGAGTGGGTATGTACTAACTGGTATTGGTGTGTCTATGGTTTCGAGAATGGTAGTCTGAAATTTGGAGTGGGTGTATGAAAGGTTATATTGTTATATAGTGGAGAGGTGTGGTGCAGCGGCCAGGGCAGCTGACTTCGGAGCACAGGGTTCACGGTTCGATCCCCGGCTCCAGCGGCAGCTCAGCTCAGCACCATGTGACTCTGGGCAATAGCTCACTTAATTTCCACTCCGGCCCCCAGCGCCTTGAGACCCGTAAGGGTGAGTAGCTGCGCTATATAAAAACGGACTTACATTTATATTGGGGTGTGAGTGGGTGCATCAGAGACTATGTGGATGATGTCATTTGAGATGTCATCAGTGATGTCATCAGTGATGTCAGTTGAGATGTCATCAGTAATGTCATCAGTGATGTCACTGACCATGTTATGAGTGATGTAATATGTGACCTCATCAGCAGTGAATTGCGGGTACTCGAGTTATAGTTAGCTCAGCTAACTATAACAGCTGAATTTCACAGGTTTTGTACAGGTGAAATGTCAGCCTAACTAACGTTCCTGTAACCTGTGTTTTTTTCTGTGAATTTCTAAGGTTTTTTAAATGCTAATTCCTAACTATAACGTCACTGAAACCTGTGTTTTTTTCAGTGAATTTCTAAGGTTTTTTAAATGCTAATTCCTAACTATAACGTCCATGTAAACTTTGTTTTTTAAGTGAATTTTTAAGGTTTTTTAACTAGCAGTCACGTTTGCAGAGTGGTGGAGAAAAGGGGCTGGGTCTCTAACCAGCTCTCATGAATTCCGCTGTGTAGGACTTACAGGAGCTACCAGGAGGGCTTCTTGGCTCCCAAGTTCCCTCTGGAGTAAAGTGGATACTATCCCCCAACCAGTAGTGCACCAGGAGGCGCGTTTGCAGAGCGGTGGAGAAAGGGGGGCGTGACCTCCGTAGACCTCTTAGCAATCCCATGGTGTGGGACTAAATGGAGGTAACAAGAGTGGTAGTTGGCCCCAAGGATGTCTATGTGGGCCAACTACCCATCCTGTTACCTCCAGTAAGTCCCACACAGCAGGATTGCTGAGTTCTGATAGCAGGCCATGCCCCCCTTCTCCACCAGTCTGCAAATGCGCCTCCTGGCCCGCTCTTGGTGGGAGATGAAGTCCCCTTCGCTGCTGGGGGTCCTTAGGGGACGACTGGCCTACCTGTCACCCCCAGTAATCCCCACACAGTGGGATTGCTGGGAGGTGGTCGCAACCCATGCCCCCTTTCTCCACCACTCTGCAAACGCGCCTCCGGCCCGCTATTGGTGGGAGATGAAGTCCCCTTCGCTGCTGTGGGTCCTTAGGGGCCAACTTGCCTACCTGTTACCTCCAGTAAGCCTCACACAGTGGGATTGCTGAGAAGTGGTTGCAGGCCATGCCCCTTTTCTCCAAAAGCAAAGTGTACTTGCTTTGAACAAGCAAGAGCAAAGTGCACTCACTTGCTCAAAGCTAGCACACTGTTTGCTTTAGGATGGCAGGGGCAGTGGGCACCCCGTGACATTGCTGGTGCCGGCCCTGCCCCCATCCAATTTGCAAAGGTGGTGGCCCCCAGGGCTGTGTGGGGGACTTGAGTCTCCCCACACATTATTTTAAACATAGCCCCAGGGAGGTGGTGGTTCCCGGGGCTGTGTGGGGTGCAGGAGCTCCCCCCATGTCTAATTATATATTAGCCCCGGGGAGGTGGCGGTCCCCAGTGTTGCAGGGGCCCGCGTGGGCCCTGCATCTATTTTATCATTGCCCCCGGGACCTGTCCCACCTGGGGGCTTAAAGGAAATGAAGCGTAGGAGCACGCGATTTGTTTGCTTATTATTTTCCGGATGGATTAATCCTGCCCAAAATAAAAAATAAAAATGCTTTTTTTGGCCCTGGTGGTCCCTGTGGGACCTCCTGAGCAGACCTTGGGGGTCAGGGTGTTTCTACCCTGTCCCCTGACCCCTTATCTTGTTTTTTCACTTTTTTTACCTTTTTTTCTTGCGACTCGGTTGAACCGAGTCACAAGATGGCTGCCAACACTTCCTGGTTTGAAGTGTTGGCAGCCAATCAGATTGCAGGCACGAGATCGGAAGGGTTTGCGGATCCTCCGCATACCCAGTTGTATATCTGAGAAATGTTTACATTTCTCAGGAACTACTGAACTGATTTACACCATTTAACAAAAAGAGTGCTTTTTGAACCAAGAGCTACCTTTTTGCCAAACTTGGTGTAATTCCGTTCAGCAGTTCGGGCTATAGCCGTATCTAAAGTTTCCTATGAAAATTAACATGGAGAAAAAGGGTTTTGGGACCCCCGTCAAACGACACCAAAGAAATTGGCAAAACAAAAAACGCTTTTCCTATGGAAACTAAGTTCTAACTATAACTACCTACTGGCGACCGCCAGTGGGTAATATATCTACATATAATTGCAGTTATTGAGAATAATTTACAATAAGAAAAATTTAATTGAAAATTATTCAACACTGCATTTATACACTGGCACTTGACAACCAGGGGTTGGGACTAAGCCTATGAGGTTAGACACTTAGGGGCCGATTCCGATTCAGGCCGGAAATCACTCCGACCGAGCCGGACCCAGAGAGATTTCCGACCGAATCGGACTCTAGCAGCCCGACCAAACGAGTACGATGCGTACGCATGCTATCGGACTCGATTCGGTCGGACTCCCATTGAAGTCAATGGGAGCCGGTCGTACAATGCGTACGCGGGCTCCCATTGACTCTATGGGTGCGAGGCGAACAAGGGCACCCCCTACAGCGGGTACGCGTCGATGTGAATCGCGCCATACATGCACAGGTAGGGGGGACCCATGGGTCCCCCCTGTGTGCGACTCACACGGCTACGCGTACAGGGGGGTCCGACACGGACCCCCAAAGTCCGGCTCCGACTGCCCTTTGGAGCCGGACGGCGCGAGTTGGTCGGACTGCTCGAGGCGCGCATCGTACTTGACCGGCCGGGAACGTCTCCATTGCGCGGTGCGAGCCGTGTCCGTGCGAGTCGATCGGAGCGGGTCGGACCCGCGTACGAGTCGGTCGGCGATTCGCGAGCGCTCGCATCGTACTCGCTCGCCCGGACGCACGTACGAATCGGTCGGGAAAGAGGGCTCCGAATCGGATCCGGTTAAGCCGAATCCGATTCGATGCCCTACCGGCCGAGATCGGAATCGGCCCCTTAGTAATAAAAGTTATGATAAGTAGATTCTGTTTAGCAAAAGATAATACATATATTCAATAAATAAAATAACAAAAAAATGTAAAAAGCCAAAAAATGTAAAAAAGTGTAAATCATGTGTATATACCTTTAAATTGAGGAGATAAGTTTTGAGGGAGTTTTCCCTTTAAAGATGTTGTCTACACATTAAAAATCTCTTTGACCCTGTTGAAGGCTTCGGCCGAAACGCATTGGTCTCTGTCAGACACTACTGGTTGATGAATTTATGATTAAATAAAAATTCACCAAGCTGCTGATATCTGGCTGTGCTGCTTTTTCCTTTTTCACCTGATTGTGGGGAATTTTTTGTGGAGCTTTGTTTTGATATATATATATATGCCTTGCAGAAAAAAGATTGCAGCGCACTCACGGAGTTACTTCAAATAGAATTAATCACAGCATACGCGTTTCAGCTACATTGCCTTCCTCAGTGCATCGATTAAAAATACTTGGCACGAACAGTCTCGGTTTTTAAAACTGTCCAATCCTCACTCCCATTGGAGGATTACATTTCATAAACATTGGCAAAGGACTACATTGTTGTTCTCCATGGGGGCCATGACAGCACAATGTTTTTATCCATTCTCCCGATGGCAGTTATTTTGTTTTTTACCATTGACACCAATTTTCACGAATGTCACAGTACCTCATATTTCCTCCACGGGTCAAAAACACTGTGCGACTGAAATTTGACATTTTTGCTCGTCGTGGCTCATGTCTTTAAGTCCTGCCATCATGATGCATGCCAGTTACCCCTCGTTTGGCGCAATGCGAAAGTTATCCACAGGTATCAGTTTGTATAACTAGATATCCTTGAGTTAAATAAATCGCCATCTTCCAGGACGGAAAATCTTTCAACCGGCGGTTCAGGCACTCTAAATAAACACTCTGAGATGGATCCCACCAACTCGTGTCGAACTCACAACGGGTGCAGCTGCTCGTGATGGTAGGCTCACGAAATACATGCCTTGCAGAAAAAAGATTGCAGCACACTCACGGGGTTACTTCAAATAGATTTAATTACAGCAAACGCGTTTCAGCTACATTGCCTTCCTCAGTGCATCGATTAAAAATACTTGGCACGAACAGTCTCGGTTTTTAAAACTGTCCAATCCTCACTCCCATTGGAGGATTACATTTCATAAACATTGGCAAAGGACTACATTGTTGTTCACCACGGGGGCCATGACAGCACACTGTTTTTATCCATTCTACCAATGGCAGTCACTGTGTTTTTCACCATTGACACCAATTTTCACGAATGTCACAATACCTCATATTACCTCCACGGGTCAAAAACACTGTGCGACTGAAGTTTGACATTTTTGCTCGTCATGGCTCATTTCTTTAAGTCCTGCCATCATGATGCATGCCAGTTACCCCTCGTTTGCTGCATTTGAAAGTTATCCACAGGTATCAGTTTGTATAACTAGATATCCTTGAGTTAAATAACTCACCATCTTCCGGGACGGAAAATCTTTCAATCGGCGGTTCACGCACTCTAAATAAACACTCTGAGACAGATCCCACCAACTCATGCCGAACTTACAACGGGTGCAGCTGCTCATGATGGTAGGCTCACGAAATACATGCCTTGCAGAAAAAAGATTGCAGCGCACTCACGGGGTTACTTCAAATAGATTTAATTACAGCATACACGTTTCAGCTACATTGCCTTCCTCAGTGCATCGATTAAAAATACTTGGCACGAACAGTCTCGGTTTTTAAAACTGTCCAATCCTCACTCCCATTGGAGGATTACATTTCATAAATATTGCCAAAGGACTACATTGTTGTTCTCCACGCGGGCCATGACAGCACGATGTTTTTGTCCATTCTCCCAATGGCAGTTACTTTGTTTTTCACCATTGACACCAATTTTCACGAATGTCACAATACCTCATATTTCCTCCCCGGGTCAAAAACACTGGTCGACTGAAGTTTGACATTTTTGCTCGTCATGGCTCATTTCTTTAAGTCCTGCCATCATGTCATCATGTCACCTCAGGCCCCGCCCCATCCCTTCACCACTGTGCAAACACGCCCCGTGACGCGTTTTAAGTTGGAGAATAAAGTCCCCTTGAATCCTGAGGGTCCCTGGGGTCCAACTAGCCCACGAGGTACCTCCAGTAAGCACCACAGAGCTGCATTGCAGAGAGGTGTAAAAAGGGGCGTGGCCTGGACCACCTCTCTTTAACGCAGCCATGTGGCGCTTACTGGAGGTACCTGGTGGGCTAGTTCGCCCCCGGGGACCCTCAGGATTGAAGAGGAATTAATTCCCCAACTTTAAA
Source organism: Calotriton arnoldi (assembly GCA_963921515.1). Lineage (NCBI taxonomy): Eukaryota > Metazoa > Chordata > Amphibia > Caudata > Salamandridae > Calotriton > Calotriton arnoldi. Next base: position 244,362 of record CAWUFW010017561.1, read on the forward strand.
CGCGCCACAGGGCGTGTTTGCACACATGTCACCTCAGGCCCGCCCCTCTCCCTTCACCACTGTGCAAACGCACCGCGTGGCACATTTTAAGTTGGGGGATTAAGTCCCCTTGAATCCTGAGGGTCCCTGGGGTCCAACTAGCCCACCAGGTACCTCCAGTAAGCGCCACACAGCTGCGTTGCAGAGAGGTGTAAAATGGGGCATGGCCTGGACCACCTCTCTGCAACGCAGGCCTGTGGCGCTTACTGGAGGTACCTGGTGGGCTAGTTGGCCCCCAGGGGCCCTCAGGATTGAAGGGGAATTAATTCCCCAACTTAAAAAGCGCCACAGGGCGTGTTTGCACACATGTCACCTCAGGCCCGCCCCCTCCCTTCACCACTGTGCAAACGCACCCCATGGCGCGTTTTAAGTTGGGGGATAAAGTCCCCTTGAATCCTGAGGGTCCCTGGGGTCCAACTAGCCCACCAGGTACCTCCAGTAAGCGCCACACAGCTGCGTTGCAGAGAGGTGTAAAAAGGGGCGTGGCCTGGACCACCTCTCTGCAACGCAGCCCTGTGGCGCTTACTGGAGGTACCTGGTGTTCTAGTTGGCCCCCAGGGACCCCCAGTATTGAAGGGGAATTAATTCCCCATTTTAAAATGCACCACAGGGCGCGTTTGCAGAGTGTTGCTGGGAGGGGGCGGGGCCTCCGGCACGATTGCGGTCTTTTTTTCCCTTCTTTTTAGAAGGGGGGCAGTGTGGCCCCCCTTCTTTTTCCTTTTTTTGGGCCCTGGGGACCCCATCCCCCAGGGCCTGACCCCTTTAAAAAAATATATATATATGAACGGGAAGGGGGCGCGTGGGCCCCCTCCCGTGGCAAATTCCGGCCCCAGGGACCCCATCCCCTGGGGCATGGCCACATATATTTATGTTTTTTAAGGAGGTGGGCTGCGGGGCCCCCCTCCTGAGGCCTCTATTGGCCCCGGGGACCCCATCCCCTGGGGCCGCCCTTTTTTTTATTTATTTTTGGGGGGGGAGGGGGGCCGCGTGGCCCCTCTCCGGACCACTTCTAGCCCCGGGGACCCCATCCCCGGGGCAGGCCCTATCCGCTGGGGACCATGGGGGAGTCCCAATGCCCCGCGGTCCCGCCGGCTCCCCGCGTCCTGCAGGAGCCGGCATTGCTTTCCACATGGGGAGCTGCTGACATGCAGCTCCCCGTGTGAAAAGCAATCTGCTTTGCATTTTGGAAGCGAGAGCAGGTTTCCCTGCTCTCGCTCCAAAATCAAAGCAAGTTTGCTATGGCAGGGCGGGAGCCGCGAGGCTCCCGCCCTGCCATAGCAAACAGCAGTGTCCCGGGGTGGGCACCCCAGGACACTGCAGGAGTCGACCCTGGGGAGTGGCGGTCCCCAGGGCCATCACGGGCTCCAGGAGGGGGGCCGCTCGGCCCCCCTCCCTTCAGTTTCAAAGCCCCGGGGAGGTGGTGGTCCGTAACAGACCCCCAAATTTACATACTTAGTGCCCCGGGGAGGTGGCAGTCCCCGGGGTGTGTGGGGGTCTTGAGCCCCCCACACAGGTTTTTTTTTTTTTTTAAAACAAGCCCCGGGGGGTGGCAGTCCCCGGGGCTGTAGGGGGCCATGTGCCCCCCGCAAATATTCAAGAAAAGCCCCGGGGGGTGGCGGTCCCTGGGGCTTGGGGGGGCCTTGGACGCTCCCCACACATTAAAAAAAACAAGCCCCGGGGGGTGGCGGTCCCCGGGGCTGCGGGGGGGGCAGTGTTCCCCCCACAAATATTTAAGGAAAGCCCGGGGGTGGCGGTACCCGGGGCTGCGGGGGGCCCCCCTGGGCCCCCGCAATTACAATATAGCATGCCCCCGGGACTTGGCCCACCCGGGGGCTAAATATTAACGAAGTGCTTCATTTTTTTTATTTTCATGGCAGGATTCGCGGATCCTGCGCGAATTTTGCCGATTTGTTTTTAAAAAAATGCTTTTTTTGGCCCTGGGGGTCCTTGTGGGACCCCCTGAGCAGGCCTAGGGGGTCAGGGTGTTTCTACCCTGCCCCCTTTTCTTGTTTTTTAATGTTTTTTCTACTGTTTTCTTGTGACTCGGTTCTACCGAGTCACAAGATGGCTGCCAACACTTCCTGGTTTGGAGTGTTGACAGCCAATTAGAATAAAGCTTGTGTTCGGGAGGGTCCGCGGATCCACCGCGCCTCTAGATATCGAAACCTTTATTTTTTGATTTTCTCAGCAACTACTGAACGAATTTACACCATTTAAAAAAAAGGCTCTTTCTGAACCAAGGGCTACCTTTTTGCCAAATTTGGTGTAATTCCGTTCAGCAGTTCGAGCTGTAGCCGTGTCTAAAGTTTCCTATGGGAAATTGATTTTCCGACCTCTTTTTTTTTAATGTCTCAGGAACTACTGAACGGATTTACACCATTTAACAAAAAGGGCTCTTTCTGAACCAAGGGCTACCTTTTTGCCAAATTTGGTGTAATTCCGTTCAGCAGTTCGAGCTGTAGCCGTGTCTAAAGTTTCCTATGGAAAAACACTTGGAGAAAACACGTTTTGGGACCCCCCTTTTTTCTCAGCCCCCGCTTGGCGAATCACCCCGAAACTTTCAAGACAGGAGCTGACTGGAGCGCCCCACTAGTTTTGAAAATTTTGCGAAGATTCGTCATCCGGCGCCAAAGTTACTGGGAAAAGAATAAACGCTTTTCCTATGGAAACTAGGTCCTAACTATAACTATCTCCTGGCGACCACCAGTAGATAATATATATATTCTTGCTAAGGTATTGGCCACCCTCGGACCGCCTCAGGAACCAGCCCAGCAAGCGGCCATCTGCCAGGAGCAGTCCGTGACTTCACGGGGAGACGCAGACATTGTGCTGACGCCTCATTGCCCGGCTGTTTCTGGTAATGGAGGCAGAGCATTGGGGACCCGAGGAAGACTGGGGAACCATCACAACAGAACGGGTCAGCTACACACCACCCCCCTTTGATCAGGCATTAGCAGCCCCATTTGGGATTATCTTGGACCCCACCGGAGTACTTACCAGAGAAGGGCATTCTGGGAGTTGCAGTCTTCAACAGGGATTGCAACTAAAGACTCTCCATTCGTCAGTGGGATCAGCTGCGCTCTCATACATGGGAGGGCCTATCATTGTATAAAGGAGGGTGGGACCTCTCCACTGTTGTAAAGGCATCAGAAGAAGGCTATAGTGCCGAAATGCATCATGCCGATTGTTCTTATTTAAACAGACTTCCTCTGCATCCCCGTTGTGTCCTTCGGTTTCTTCCACGAAGCAACCCGTTGTTCATATATATATATATATTCACTGAAAAAACCATAGGTTTTAGGGACAGTTATAGTTAGTTGGACATTTCACTCGTACAAAACCATAGAAATTCCCCCGTTATAGTTAGTTCAGCTAACTATAACTCGCGCCCACAATGCACTGCTGATGACGTCACATATTACATCACTCATGACATGGTCAGTGACATCACTGATGACATCACTGATGACATCACTGATGACATCATCCAGTGACTGTGTGTTTCTGTAAAGTTTAAATATGTTTAATATATATAGGGAAAGGCGTATTGAAGAATAAGTGGGTGTATAAGTGTCTGAATGGATGATTTAGTAGGTGCGTGACTGACTCTATAAGTGAGTGATTAAACGTATCTTACTGAATGCATGGGTTAGTGACTAAACTGTGTGAATGTCTGTATCCGTCTGTCTGTTGGTGTGTAAGCGGCTGCATGGGTTTGCGAATAGCTACATGAGTGTCTACATGGGTTATTGATTGGTTGTCTGAGTAAAAATGTAGACGATCCACGAGGCTGTTCCGCTTCCTCACAACGACGTGCACTGCCTCTCAGAGACGACATGAAGCAGGAACCACGAGGAGAGAGGAACCACGAGGAGTGAGAGGTAAGGGGGATTGGGCATGGGGTGGTGGTTACTTTTCTAGGTTTTAGGGTAGTGCAATGGTGTTGGGTAGTGTAGGGGGTCGTGCTGAGGGTAGTGTTTTAGGGTTTAGGGTAGTGCAGTGGTGTTTGTGTAGTGTAGGGGGTCGTGATGGGGGTAGTGTTTTAGGGTTTAGGGTAGTGCAGTGGTATATGTGTAGTGTAGGGGGTCGTGCTGGTGGTAGTGTTTTAGTGTTTAGGGTAGTGCAGTGATGTTTGTGTAGTGTAGGGGTCATGCTTGGGGTAGATTTAGGGTTTAGGGTAGTGCAGTGGTGTTTGTGTAGTGTAGGGGGTCATGCTGGGGGTAGTGTTTTAGGGTTTAGGCCAGTGCAGTGGTGTTTGTGTAGTGTAGGGGGTCGTGCTGGGGGTAGTGTTTTAGGGTTTAGGGTAGTGCAGTGGTGTTTGGGTAGTGTAGGGGGTCATGCTGGGGGTAGTGTTTTAGGGTTTAGGGTAGTGCAGTGGTGTTTGGGTAGTGTAGGGGGTCATGCTGGGGTAGTGTTTTAGGGTTTAGGGTAGTGCAGTGGTGTTTGTGTAGTGTAGGGGTCGTGCTGGGGGTAGTGTTTTAGGGTTTAGGGTAGTGCAGTGGTGTTTGTGTAGTGTAGGGGTCATGCTGGTGGTAGTGTTTTAGTGTTTAGGGTAGTGCAGTGATGTTTGTGTAGTGTAGGGGGTCATGCTTGGGGTAGATTTAGGGTTTAGGGTAGTGCAGTGGTGTTTGTGTAGTGTAGGGGGTCGTGCTGGGGTAGATTTAGGGTTTAGGGTAGTGCAGTGGCGTTTGGGTAGTGTAGGGAGTCATGCTGGGGGAGTGTTTTAGGGTTTAGGGTAGTGCAGTGGTGTTTGGGTAGTGTAGGGGGTCGTGCTGGGGGTAGTGGTTTAGGGTTTAGGGTAGTGCAGTGGTGTTTGGGTAGTGTAGGGGGTACTGCTGGGGTAGTGTTTTAGGGTTTAGGGTAGTGCAATGGTGTTTGGGTAGTGTAGGGGGTACTGCTGGGGGTAGTGTTTTAGGGCTTAGGGTAGTGCAGTGGTGTTTGGGTAGTGTAGGGGGTACTGATGGGGGTAGTGTTTTAGGGTTTAGGGTAGTGCAGTGGTGTTTGGGTAGTGTAAGGGGTCATGCTGGGGGTAGTGTTTTAGGGTTTAGGGTAGTGCAGTGGTGTTTGTATAGTGTAGGGGGTAGTGTTTTAGGGTTTAGGGTAGTGCAGTGGTGTTTGTGTAGTGTAGGGGTCATGCTGGGGGTAGTGTTTTAGGGTTTAGGGTAGTGCAGCTGTGTTTGTGTAGTGTAGGGGGTTGTGTTTTAGCGTTTAGGGCAGTGCAGTGGTCTTTGGGTAGAGTAGGGGGTCGTGCGGGGGGTAGTGTTTTAGGGTTTAGGGTAGTGCAGTGGTCTATGGGTAGTGTAGGGGGTTGTGCGGGGGGTCGTGTTTTAGGGTTTAGGGTAGTGCATTGCTGTTTGGGTAGTGTAGGGGGTCGTGCGGGTGTAGTGTTTTAGGGTTTAGGGCAGTGTATTGTTGTTTGGGTAGTGTAGGGGGTCGTGCTGGGGGAGTGTTTTAGGGTTTAGGGCAGTGCAGTGGTGTTTGGGTAGTGTAGGGGGTCGTGCTGGGGGAGTGTTTTAGGGTTTAGGGCAGTGCAGTGGTGTTCGGGTAGTGTAGGGGGTCGTGCTGGGGGAGTGTTTTAGGGTTTAGGGCAGTGCAGTGGTGTTCGGGTCGTGTAGGGGGTCATGCTGGGGGGAGTGTTTTAGGGTTTAGGGCAGTGCAGTGGTGTTCGCGTAGTGTAAGGGTCGTGCTGGGGGGAGTGTTTTAGGGTTTAGGGCAGTGGTGTTCGGACAGTGTAGGGGGTCATGCTGGTGGTGGTGTTTCAGGGTTTAGGGCAGTGGTGTTCGGGCAGTGTAGGGGGTCATGCTGGGGGTGGTGTTTCAGGGTTTAGGGCAGTGCAGTGCTGTTCAGGCAGTGTAGGGGGTCGTGCTGGTGGTGGTGTTTCAGGGTTTAGGGCAGTGCAGTGGTGTTTGGGCAGTGTAGGGGGTCATGCGGGGGGTGGTGTTTCAGGGTTTAGGGCAGTGCAGTGGTGTTCGGGCAGTGTAGGGGGTCATGCAGGGTTGTGGTGTTTCAGGGTTTAGGGCAGTGCAGTGGTGTTCGAGCAGTGTAGGGGGTCGTGCTGGGGGTGGTGTTTCAGGGTTTAGGGCAGTGCAGTGGTGTTCGGGCAGCGTAGGGGGTGGTGCAGGGGTGGTGTTTCAGGGTTTAGGGCAGTGCAGTGGTGTTCGGGCAGCGTAGGGTGTGGTGCAGGGGTGGTGTTTCAGGGTTTAGGGCAGTGCAGTGGTGTTCGGGCAGTGTAGGGGGTCGTGCTGGGGGTGGTGTTTTAGGGTTTAGGGCAGTGCAGTGGTGTTCGGGCAGTGTAGGGGTCGGGCTGGGGGTGGTGTTTCAGGGTTTAGGGCAGTGCAGTGGTGTTCGGGCAGTGTAGGGGGTCGTGCAGGGGTGGTGTTTCAGGGTTTAGGGCAGTGCAGTGGTGTTCGGGCAGTGTAGGGGGTCGTGCAGGGGTGGTGTTTCAGGGTTTAGGGCAGTGCATTGGTGTTCGGGCAGTGTAGGGGGCCGTGCAGGGGGTGGTGTTTCAGGGTTTAGGGCAATGGTGTTCGGGCAGTGTAGGGGGTCATGCTGGTGGTGGTGTTTCAGGGTTTAGGGCATGGCAGTGGTGTTCGGGCAGTGTAGGGGGTCGTGCTGGGGGTGGTGTTTCAGGGTTTAGGGCAGTGCAGTGGTGTTCGGGCAGTGAAGGGGGTCATGCGGGGTGGTGTTTCAGGGTTTAGGGCAGTGCAGTGGTGTTCGGGCAGTGTAGGGGGTCATGCAGGGTTGTGGTGTTTCAGGGTTTATGGCAGTGCAGTGGTGTTCGGGCAGTGTAGGGGGTCATGCTGGGGTGGTGTTTCAGGGTTTAGGGCAGTGCAGTGGTGTTCGGGCAGTGTAGGGGCTGGTGCAGGGGGTGGTGTTTCAGAGTTTAGGGCAGTGCAGTAGTGTTCGGGCAGTGTAGTGGTGGTGCAGGGGGTGGTGTTTCAGGGTTTAGGGCAGTGCAGTGGTGTTCAGCCAGTGTAGGGGGTCGTGCAGGGGGTGGTGTTTCAGGGTTTAGGGCAGTGCAGTGGTGTTCGGGCAGTGTAGGGGGTCGAGCAGCGGGTGGTGTTTCAGGGTTTAAGGCAGTGCAGTGGTGTTCGGGCAGTGTAGGGGGTCATGCAGGGGGTGGTGTTTCAGGGTTTAGGGCAGTGCAGTTGTGTTCGGGCAGTGTAGGGGGTCGTGCTGGGGCTGGTGTTTCAGGGTTTAGGGCAGTGCAGTGGTGTTCGGGCAGTGTAGGGGGTCGTGCTGGGGCTGGTGTTTCAGGGTTTAGGGCAGTGCAGTGGTGTTCGGGCAGTGTAAGGGGTCGTGCTGGGGCTGGTGTTTCAGGGTTTAGGGCAGTGCCGTGGTGTTCGGTCAGTGTAGGGGGTTGTGCTGGGGCTGGTGTTTCAGGGTTTAGGGCAGTGCAGTGGTGTTCGGGCAGTGTAGGGGGTCGTGCTGGGGCTGGTGTTTCAGGGTTTAGGGCAGTGCAGTGGTGTTCGGGCAGTGTAGGGGGTCGTGCTGGGGCTAGTGTTTCAGGGTTTTGGGCAGTGCAGTGGTGTTCAGGCAGTGTAGGGGGATGTGCTGGGGGTGGTGTTTTATGGTTTAGGGCAGAGCAGTGGTGTTCGGGCAGTGTAGGGTGTCCTGCTGGGGGTGGTGTTTAAGGGTTTAGGGCAGTGGTGTTAAGGCAGTGTAGGGGGTATTGCTGGGGGTGATGTTTCAGGGTTTAGGGCAGTGCAGTGGTGTTCGGGCAGTGTAGGGGGTCTTGCTGGGGGTGGTGTTTCAGGGTTTAGAGCAGTGGTGTTCGTGCAGTGTAGGGGGACTTGCTGGGGGTGGTGTTTCAGGGTTTAGGGCAGTGCAGTGGTGTTCGGGCAGTGTAGGGGGTCGTCCTGGTGGTGGTGTTTCAGGGTTTAGGGCAGTGCAGTGGTGTTTGGGCAGTGTAGGGGGTCATGCAGGGTTGTGGTGTTTCAGGGTTTAGGGCAGTGCAGTGGTGTTCGAGCAGCGTACGGGGTCGTGCTGGGGGTGGTGTTTCAGGGTTTAGGGCAGTGCAGTGGTGTTCGGGCAGCGTAGGGGGTGGTGCAGGGGTGGTGTTTCAGGGTTTAGGGCAGTGCAGTGGTGTTCGGGCAGCGTAGGGTGTGGTGCAGGGGTGGTGTTTCAGGGTTTAGGGCAGTGCAGTGGTGTTCGGGCAGTGTAGGGGGTCGTGCTGGGGGTGGTGTTTTAGGGTTTAGGGCAGTGCAGTGGTGTTCGGGCAGTGTAGGGGGTCGGGCTGGGGGTGGTGTTTCAGGGTTTAGGGCAGTGCAGTGGTGTTCGGGCAGTGTAGGGGGTCTTGCAGGGGTGGTGTTTCAGGGTTTAGGGCAGTGCAGTGGTGTTCGGGCAGTGTAGGGGGTCGTGCAGGGGTGGTGTTTCAGGGTTTAGGGCAGTGCATTGGTGTTCGGGCAGTGTAGGGGGTCGTGCAGGGGTGGTGTTTCAGGGTTTAGGGCAATGGTGTTCGGGCAGTGTAGGGGTCGTGCTGGGGGTGGTGTTTCAGGGTTTAGGGCATGGCAGTGGTGTTCGGGCAGTGTAGGGGGTCGTGCTGGGGGTGGTGTTTCAGGGTTTAGGGCAGTGCAGTGGTGTTCGGGCAGTGTAGTGGGTCATGCGGGGTGGTGTTTCAGGGTTTAGGGCAGTGCAGTGGTGTTCGGGCAGTGTAGGGGGTCATGCAGGGTTGTGGTGTTTCAGGGTTTATGGCAGTGCAGTGGTGTTTGGGCAGTGTACTGGGTCATGCTGGGGTGGTGTTTCAGGGTTTAGGGCAGTGCAGTGGTGTTCGGGCAGTGTAGGGGCTGGTGCAGGGGGTGGTGTTTCAGAGTTTAGGGCAGTGCAGTGGTGTTCGGGCAGTGTAGTGGTGGTGCAGGGGGTGGTGTTTCAGGGTTTAGGGCAGTGCAGTGGTGTTCAGCCAGTGTAGGGGGTCGTGCAGGGGGTGGTGTTTCAGGGTTTAGGGCAGTGCAGTGGTGTTCGGGCAGTGTAGGGGGTCGAGCAGCGGGTGGTGTTTCAGGGTTTAGGGCAGTGCAGTGGTGTTCGGGCAGTGTAGGGGGTCATGCAGGGGGTGGTGTTTCAGGGTTTAGGGCAGTGCAGTGGTGTTCGGGCAGTGTAGGGGGTCATGCTGGGGCTGGTGTTTCAGGGTTTAGGGCAGTGCAGTGGTGTTCGGGCAGTGTAGGGGGTCGTGCTGGGGCTGGTGTTTCAGGGTTTAGGGCAGTGCAGTGGTGTTCGGGCAGTGTAGGGGGTCGTGCTGGGGCTGGTGTTTCAGGGTTTAGGGCAGTGCCGTGGTGTTCGGTCAGTGTAGGGGGTTGTGCTGGGGCTGGTGTTTCAGGGTTTAGGGCAGTGCAGTGGTGTTCGGGCAGTGTAGGGGGTCGTGCTGGGGCTGGTGTTTCAGGGTTTAGGGCAGTGCAGTGGTGTTCGGGCAGTGTAGGGGTCGTGCTGGGGCTAGTGTTTTAGGGTTTTGGGCAGTGCAGTGGTGTTCGGGCAGTAAAGGGGATGTGCTGGGGGTGGTGTTTTATGGTTTAGGGCAGAGCAGTGGTGTTCGGGCAGTGTAGGGTGTCCTGCTGGGGGTGGTGTTTAAGGGTTTAGGGCAGTGGTGTTAAGGCAGTGTAGGGGGTATTGCTGGGGGTGATGTTTCAGGGTTTAGGGCAGTGCAGTGGTGTTCGGGCAGTGTAGGGGGTCGTGCAGGGGGTGGTGTTTCAGGGTTTAGGGCAGTGCAGTGGTGTTCGGGCAGTGTAGGGGGTCTTGCTGGGGGTGGTGTTTCAGGGTTTAGAGCAGTGGTGTTCGTGCAGTGTAGGGGGACTTGCTGGGGGTGGTGTTTCAGGGTTTAGGGCAGTGCAGTGGTGTTCGGGCAGTATAGGGGGTCTTGTTGGGGCTGGTGTTTCAGGGTTTAGGGCAGTGCAGTGGTGTATGGGCAGTGTAGGGGGTCATGCTGGGGCTGGTGTTTCAGGGTTTAGGGCAGTGCAGTGGTGTTCGGGCAGTGTAGGGGGTCTTGCTGGGGCTGGAGTTACAGGGTTTAGGGCAGTGCAGTGGTGTTTGGGCAGTGTAGGGGGTCTTGCTGGGGCTGGTGTTTCAGGGTTTAGGGCAGTGCAGTGGTGTTCGGGCAGTGTAGGGGGTCATGCTGGTGGTGGTGTTTCAGGGTTTAGGGCAGTGCAGTGGTGTTTGTGTAGTGTAGGGGTCGTGCTTGGGGTAGATTTCAGGGTTTAGGATAGTGCAGTGGTGTTTGGGCAGTGTAGGGGGTCATGCTGGGGGTAGTGTTTCAGGGTTTAGGCGCAGTGCAGTGGTGTTTGTGCAGTGTAGGGGGTCGTGCAGGGGTGGTGTTTCAGGGTTTAGGGCAGTGCAGTGGCGTTCGGGCAGTGTAGGGGGTCATGCTGGGGGTGGTGTTTCAGGGTTTAGGGCAGTGCAGTGGTGTTCGGGCAGTGTAGGGGGTCGTGCTGGGGTGGTGTTTCAGGGTTTAGGGCAGTGCAGTGGTGTTCGGGCAGTGTAGGGGTCGTGCATGGGGTGGTGTTTCAGGGTTTACGGCAGTGCAGTGGTGTTCGGGCAGTGTAGGGGTCGTGCTGGGGGTAGTGTTTCAGGGTTTAGGGCAGTGCAGTGGTGTTTGTGCCAGTGTAGGGGGTCGTGCATGGGGTAGTGTTTCAGTGTTTAGGGCAGTGCAGTGGTGTTCGGGCAGTGTAGGGGGTCGAGCAGCGGGTGGTATTTCAGGGTTTAGGGCAGTGCAGTGGCGTTCGGGCAGTGTAGGGGGTCATGCTGGGGGTGGTGTTTCAGGGTTTAGGGCAGTGCAGTGGTGTTTGGGCAGTGTAGGGGTCGTGCTGGGGCTGGTGGTTTCAGGGTTTAGGGCAGTGCAGTGGTGTTTGGGCAGTGTAGGGGGTACGTGCTGGGGCTGGTGTTTCAGGGTTTAGGGCAGTGCAGTGGTGTTCGGGCAGTGTAGGGGGTACGTGCTGGGACTGGTGTTTCAGGGCTTAGGGTAGTGCAGTGGTGTTCAGGCAGTGTAGGGGTCTTGCTGGGGGTGGTGTTTCAGGGTTTAGGGAGCAGTGGTGTTCGGGCAGTGTAGGGGGACGTGCTAGGGGTGGTGTTTCAGGGTTTAGGGCAGTGCAGTGGTGTTCGGGCAGTGTAGGGGGTCTTGCTGGGGCTGGTGTTTCAGTGTTTAGGGCAGTGCAGTGGTGTATCGGGCAGTGTAGGGGGTCATGCTGGGGCTGGTGTTTCAGGGTTTAGGGCAGTGCAGTGGTGTTTGGGCAGTGTAGGGGGTCGTGCAGGGGCTGGTGTTTCAGGGATTAGTGCAGTGCAGTGGTGTTTGGGCAGTGTAGGGGTCTTGCTGGGGCTGGTGTTTCAGGGTTTAGGGCAGTGCAGTGGTGTTCGGGCAGTGTACGGGGTCATGCTGGTGGTGGTGTTTCAGGGTTTAGGGCAGTGCAGTGGTGTTCGGGCAGTGTAGGGGGTCATGCTGGGGTAGTGTTTCAGGGTTTAGGGCAGTGCAGTGGTGTTTGTGCAGTGTAGGGGTCATGCTTGGGGTGGTGTTTCAGGGTTTAGGGCAGTGCAGTGGTGTTCAGTGCAGTGTAGGGGCTCGTGCTAGGGGTGGTGTTTCAGGGTTTAGGGCAGTGCAGTGGTGTTTGGGCAGTGTAGGGGGTGGTGCAGGGGTGGTGTTTCAGGGTTTAGGGCAGTGCAGTGGTGTTCGGGCTAGTGTAGGGGGTCATGCAGGGGGTGGTGTTTCAGGGTTTAGGGCAGTGCAGTGGTGTTCGGGCAGTGTAGGGGTCGATGCAGCGGGTGGTGTTTCAGGGTTTAGGGCAGTGCAGTGGTGTTCGGGTAGTGTAGGGGGTCATGCTGGGGGTAGTGTTTCAGGGTTTAGGGCAGTGCAGTGGTGTTCGGGCAGTGTAGGGGTCATGCTGGTGGCTGGTGTTTCAGTGTTTAGGGCTAGTGCAGTGGTGTTCGTGTCAGTGTAGGGGGTTGTGCTTGGGGCTGGTGTTTCAGGGTTTAGGGCAGTGCAGTGGTGTTTGGGCAGTGTAGGGGGTCGTGCTGGGGCTAGTATTTCAGGGTTTAGGGCAGTGCAGTGGCGTTTGGGCAGTGTAGGGAGTCGTGCTGGGGCGAGTGTTTTAGGGTTTAGGGCAGTGCAGTGGTGTTCGGGCAGTGTAGGGGGTCGTGCTGGGGGTGGTGGTTTAGGGTTTAGGGCAGTGCAGTGGTGTTCGGGCAGTGTAGGGTGTACTTGCTGGGGGTGGTGTTTAAGGGTTTAGGGCAGTGCAATGGTGTTTGGGCAGTGTAGGGGTACTGCTGGGGGTGAGTGTTTCAGGGCTTAGGGCAGTGCAGTGGTGTTCGGGC